>JAESUZ010002986.1:0-79567 GCA_017311185.1 Proteles cristata cristata
ATTGGCTTGTCATTCTCTTTTTCAGTGGAGGTTTTATCTGGTTTGGGGATCAGGGCAATGCAGGCCTCATAGGATGAATTTCGAAGTTTTCTTTCCTTTTCTATTTTTGGAATAATTAGAGAAGAGGTATTAACTCTTCTTTAAATGTTTGGTAGAATTTGCCTGTGAAGCCATCTGGCCCTAGACTTTTGTTTGTTGGGAGATCTTTGATCACTGATTCCATTTCTTTGCTGGTTATTGTCTGTTCAAGTTTTTTATTTCTTCCTCTTTCTGTCTTGGTAGGTTATAGGTTTTTAGGAATTTGTCCATTTCTTCCAGGTTGTGCAATTTGTTGGCATATAGTTTTCCATAGTATTCTCTTATAATTATATCTCTGTGGTGATGGTTGTCATTTCTCTCTCTCCTTTGTGATTTTATTTATTTGGGTCCCTTTTTTATCTTTTTGATAAGTCTGGCTAAAGGTTTATCAAGTTTATTAATTTTTTGAAAGAACCAACTTCATTTAGGAGCATGATTTTTTTTTTTATTTTTCTTTCAGTGTTTTTATGTATTTCTAGGAGAGGGAGACAGCGTGAGCAGGGGAGGGCCAGAGAGAGAGGGAGTCACAGACTGAAACAGGCTACAGGCTCTGAGCTGGCAGTCAGCACAGAGCCCGACGCGGGGCTCGAACCCACGAACCGCGAGATCATGACCTAAGCGAAAGTCGGACGCTTAGCCGACTAAGCCACCCAGGCGCCCCTTAGGAGCATGATTTTTTAATCACAGTTTTTATCTGCTTGTGAAGTTACTTTTTAGTATTTGGATCAACTTTGAGTATCATAATAGTTTCTTATTGCTGTATAACAAAGTACCTCCCAGTTCACAGCTTGCAACAACACCCATTTATTACCTCATAGTTTTAGTTAGGCAGAAGCCAGGAGGCCTCTACTGGGCACTTTGCTCAGGACACAAGACCAAAACAGTTTTTCATTAATTAATTTTTAAAAATTATATCCAAGTTAGTTAGTATAGAGTGCAACAGTGACTTCGGGAGTAGATAGATTCCTTAACGCCCCTCACCCATTTAGCCCACCCCCCACCACCCCCTCCAGCAACCCTTTGTTTGTTCTCCCTGTTTAAGAGTCTCTTATGTTTCATCCCCCTCCCTGTTTTTATATTACTTGCTTCCCTTCCCTTATGTTCATCTGTTTTATCTCTTAAAGTCCTCATATGGGCGCCTGGGTGGCTTAGTCGGTTAAGCGTCCGACTTTCGCTTAGGTCATGATCTCACGGTTCGTGGGTTCGAGCCCCGTGTTGGGCTCTGTGCTGACTGCCAGCTCGGAGCCTGGAGCCTGTTTCAGTCTGTGACTCCCTCTCTCTCTGACCCTCCCCTGCTCACACTGTCTCCCCCTCTCTCTCCTAGAAATAAATAAAACATTAAAAAAAAAAGTCCTCATATGAGTGAAGTCGTATGATACTTGTCTTTCTCTGACTCATTTCACTTAGCATGATACCCTTTAGCTCCATCCACATAGTTGCAAATGGCAAGATTTCATTCTTTTTGATGGCCGAATACTACTCCATTGTGTATATATACTACATCTTTCACAAAACCAAAATTAAGTTGTGGATAAAGCCACCCTTGTTACTGGAGGAGAATCCACTTCCAGACTCATTTGGAATTCAGTTCCTTCTCTGAATTTCCATGTAGGGCCCTCCATTTTTAAGCTAGCAAGAGTACATCAAGTCTATTTCATGCTTTACATCTCTCTGACTTGCACTTCCACCACGTCTCTCTGACCTTTTCTGCCTTCCTATTCCACATTTAAGAGTGTTCATGATTACATTGGACCCACCCAGGTATTTCAAGATCATCTCCCCCTCTCGGGATCAGCTGATTAGCAACCTCAATTCCATCTGCAGTGTTTTTTGCCGTGTAACATATTCACGGGCATAACACCAAAAAGCAAAGGTTAAGGGAAGCAAAATTTTGGCTACCACAGGTATAATTTACATACAATGAAACACAGATTTTACTTTTTTAATTTTTTAAAATATTTTTATTTATTTCTAGGAGAGAGAGAGACAGCGTGAGCAGGGGAGGGTCAGAGAGAGAGAGGGAGATACAGACTCTGAAATAGGCTCCAGGCTCTGAGCTGGCAGTCAGCACAGAGCCCAAACGCGGGGCTCGAACCCACGAACCGCGAGATCATGACCTAAGCGAAAGTCGGACGCTTAACCGACTAAGCCACCCAGGCGCCCCTGAAACACACAGATTTTAAAAGTGCCGTTTGATAAGTTTTGAGAAATGCATACAACTTACATAATCACCACCTTAATCAACATATAGAACATTTATATCAATCCTTCTGCAACTTTTTAGTGGGTCTCCCCACCCTGATCTGGCCCTTGCCCACAAGCTGCTTTCTGGATTCCTTTTTGACTTTTTAATGCTTTTGTATCATTAGAATTGTATACTGTGCACTCTTCAGTGTCTAGCTTTTTATCTTTACAATCATGATTCGGATATTCATCCAGATTGTTGGATGAAGTAGTTTTAGTCTTTGTATTGCTGCTTACGGCTCTGTTGTTACGGGAATATATCATGATTTATATATCCGTTCACTGCCACATGGACCTTTGGATTGTTTCCAGTTTGGGGGCTAATAAATCAACCTGCTATGAGCATTCCTGTACAAGCTTTTGTGTGGACATCTGTTCTCGTTTATCTTGATTAAGTGTCCAGGAATGAAATTTCTGGGTCATATGATAAATGCATGTTTAAAGATAAGAAACCGCCAATAGATTTTGTAGGACGGTTGTGCCATTTTCTGCTCCCGCCAACAACACGGAAGTGCCAGCTGCAACATGTCCTGGATGACAGTCGGTGTTGCATTTCCCTGACCACTAAAGATTGTGAGCATCTTTGTATGTGTGATGGGCTGTTCCTATATTTTCTTTGATGAAATGTCTGTTCAGATATTTGGCCTATTTTATTTATTTATTTTTTTTATTTTAGAGAGAAAAAGAGAGTGTGTGAGCAGGGGAGAGGGGCAGAGAACGGGAGAGAGAATGTCAGTCAGGCTCTATATTCAGCACACAGCCTGATGCGGGGCTTGATGTTACAACCATGAGATCATGACCTGAGCTGAAATCAGGAGTCAGACACTTAACCGACTGAGCCATCCTGGTGCCCCTGGCCTATTTGAAAATTGGGTTGTTTGTCTTGTTATTTTTGAGTTTTAAGGATTCTGTATATATTCTGGATACATTTCCAGGTGTACCTGTTTTGGATATTTTCTCCCAGCACAAAGGTTTTCATTTTGATGAAGTCCAATTCATCTATTTCCCCCCCTTTGGTTGTTTGTGCTTTTGATGTCATATCTAAGAAACTATTGCCAAATGGAAGGTCATACAGAATTATACCTATTTTTGCTCCCAAGAGTTTTATAATATTAGCTCTTACATTTAGGCCTTTAATACACTGAGTTAATTTTTGTGTGTGTTGTGAGGAATGGATTCAAGTACCTTGTATAGTTCAAATAGCTTGCAGTTGTGAAGTGTTAATGACCATAAAGTAGAGGCCCAGATGGTCAGTAGCCTGATAATTAACTGAACAATTAGCCACTTATTTATGAATGTTGGTTTTGTTAAAAATTATTAAGAAATTTGGGGTGCCTGGGTGGCTCAGTCAGTTAAGCATCCGACTTTGGATCAGGTCATAATTTCACAGTTCATGGGTTCGAGCCCCGTGTTGGGCTGTGTGCTGACAGCTAGCTCAGACCCTGGAACCTGCTTCGGATTCTTTGTCTCCCTCTCTCTCTGACCTTCCCCTGCTCACGCTGCCTCCCTCTCTCTCTCAGAAATAAATAAAACATTAAAAATTTATTAAGAAATTTGTACTTAATACATTGTATTTTGTTTTTTAAATATTTATTTATTTTGAGGGAGTGCAAGTGTGGCGAGGGGCAGAGAGAGACCATCCCAAGCAGGCTCTATGTTGTCAGCACAGAGCCTGATATGGGGCTTGAACGCACAAAACACGAGATCATGACCTAAGCTGAAATCAAGAGCCAGACATTTAAGTAGCTGAGCCACCCAAGTGCCCCAATACATTGTACTTTGTATTGTATCTTCCATCTAGCACGCAGGCTCAGGCATGTGGATAATAGTGTAAAGTTTAAGTGAATGGAGAAAATGGCGTACTTGTTATCTAGTCTTCTTTTGTTGTGTAGGCAGTCACGTGTATTTTTACCAGGAAAAAGTGAATAGAATTTTTATTTTGATAATACTATTTTATAGTCTAGATTATTTTGATACAGATTAACAGGATAAACTGACTCTGGACACATCCTGACAAGCTTTGCCAAACTTTGAAATAAACATCTGGGGAAATTCAGTTTTATATTATCTGTTCCTGCAGCTGCTCAACTTGTAAGCAAAGGTCACAGAATATAATAGGTTTTGTGATTAGTTTTAGATAAAATGTGAAAGAACAGTTCATGTGAAGGATGCTGTTGCCAAATATATTTGGCAAGATTTATATATGAAATCCCAAGGGAAATGCACAAACAAAATCCCACAGAAGTTAGGGAGGAGTAAAATCCACGAACCCTGGAACATTTTGTCACTTACTGCGCAGATTACTGTGAAACTGAGACAGGCACGTACATCACGTGTTTCTGCCTCAGTGGAAACTATTCACTCTGATAAAAAAGGGCTTAGCCTGGAGAGTTATACATGGTCCTGTATGCACGAATCTCAGAACTGAATCACATATCTGGATGGCACAAATGCTCTTAGGAATATCTGATATGTCCCCGTGAATAGTGTCCCTACTGTGGACCATGTTCTATGGGACTAGGGTCTAGGCCTTCTGTTCCTCTGTCCCACAAACATTTCTTTAGCCTCTCTTCTTGCCTCTTTCCTTAGAAGGAGAAAAAAGTGTTTTCCGTGTGCTCTTGATCCTGTTCCCCCTCTGTTCTTCGAAGCTGTTGCTCTAATAAACATTTTCTGTGTCTTAAATTTTCATTTTAGTCAGAAATATTGAAGTGGAAGCACTATGTTAGTGCATGTCAAAATACCTATCTATTGAAATGGGTCTGAGTTTAGTTAGAAACCAGTGGAAGCTTTGGAGAAACTGGGTGGAATAGACTCTGCAGTACCAAGGAGATGAAATGGAAAAAGGGAAAAGGGAACAAGTCAGGGATGAGTTGATTGATGACTATGGAAGGACGTAAGTGTCAAAGTGGCCAGGAGATGGGACAAATGTACTGAAGAGAGGAGTGTACTTGATGATACGGGTACCAGATAATGTTATTAAATGACTGAAAGCCATGTAGGTCTATGCCAAGCCTAGTGCCATGAAAATGTGTAGAGATGGATGAAATTGGAGCACATTTAAATATGAATTAATATCATATTTAATGGGGTTGGGTTTCCTGGAAGCTGAATGTGAGGTATAGATTAACGTGCAGGACGTTTATTTAGAGTGCGCATACGTAGGACCAATCCTAGAGAAGGGAAGAGAAGGGAAGGACTGGGAAGAAGGAGGGGTGGGCTCGGGGAGAAGCTGCACAGCGGTGCAGGCTGACCCTGCTGGGAGCTCTGGAGCCCAAGCTACGGTCCTGCGTTGTCCCAAGTTGGGCCGACGTGGCCGGCCGGGCTTTTCTGCCGTATCCTGATCCATCACGGAGCACTGGCTATGGTGGGAGTGGTCCCGCGGCTCCCGGGAAGGGGGCGTGGCCCGTCCTGGGGATGAGGCGGGGTCTGACCTGGGGAGGGGGGCGTGGCCTGTCCTGGGAATGAGGCGGGGCCTGCCCGGGGAAGGGGGCGTGGCCCGTCCCGGGGATGAGGCGGGGCCCTGGGGAGGGGGGCGTGGCCTGTCCTGGGAATGAGGCGGGGCCTGCCCGGGGAAGGGGGCGTGGCCCGTCCCGGGGATGAGGCGGGGCCTGCCCGGGGAAGGGGGCGTGGCCCGTCCCGGGGATGAGGCGGGGCCTGCCCGGGGAAGGGCCTGCGGGCTGCTGTGGGAGAAGGGATTTCTGGTCCCTCCCGCTGGTGCGAGGTGTTACCCCAGGCCAGGCGGTGGCTCCGGGAACCAGGCGGTTCCTGTCTTCATCACCGCCCCCACCCGCTCACCTGCCACGTCCTCAGTTACATCGTGGGGCAGCTTCTCCAGGTCCCAGGGGCCTGCACCTTGCTTCTCAGGCAGGGTGGCTGCCCTTGGGTGGGGCGCATTTCAGCCCTGCTGTGTGACAGCACCTGCTTCCCCGCTCCCCGCCTTGTAATCATACTCCAGGGGCTCCTCTTCTGGTCTGTTGCCCCTTTGGGATGGCCCATTAATTTCTAACTCCTTGAAACTTTTGCATTTCTGCCGTGGGGACCCTCTACACTGCGGAGCTCAGAGCTGGAGAGAGGGTGGCACAGATTCCCCAGGAGAGTCACAGTGTAGCTGAGCTGCTTTGGCTCCTAGGCCCAGGGATACAGAGCCATCCTTGCATCCGCACCGCTACAGCACCTCTATCTTCACAGGGCCCTGGCCCCAAGTTGGAATTTTGACTGATTTAAGAAATTACTTCACTGCTCTCTCTATCTGGCAGCTCCTGGATGGCGCAGCATGTGATAAAGCCAATGAATGTCATGGTCAGGGGCCCACACCAGCACCTACGTTGTCATACAGTGGGTCCCCTGGTCAGACATGATGTTACAAGGGATCCCACATCAGTGAATTGAACCCTTTGTAAGATCTCATATAGCAAGGCTGGCTGAGGCCTTGCAGGCAGGAAACACCAAACACTTGTGTGTCTCTGTCACAATGAGGTGCTGTCCCTTCTAGGATGGAAGGAGTCCAGTGCAGTCAACTTGATGCGGATGAGCTGGCTGGTCTCCATGATGGACAGTGTAGCATTGGGGCACCCAGCACTGGTTTCTGCTGCTGGCACGTTGGACTTTCAGGGGCAGCACTGGGTAGATTAGCCTTAGTGGGAAACTATGCTTTTGAATCCATGCTTAAATTCTCTCCCTGCCCCCATAGCCACCTACCTCACATTCTGCCAGCCCTGTGGCAGCCCAGAGGCTGTCTGACGTTAATCACCAGTCATCTTGTCTACATTATTGTGTTGTGTTTCTTCCAGGGTAGAAACTCTACGGTGGCATTAATATGTGACATGAAGATCTTTCTGTTTTGTGCCCACTCATTCATATGTCTTTACCCCAGATATCCTATTCCCTGATAATTCCAGTCCTGTGACTTCTAGGCCCCTGGCTAGACAGCCAAACCATTCGCTGCTGTCCACTAGTCTGTATATGTTTAAATCTCAGGCCAATTTTCTTTCTACACAAAGTTCACAACCAATAACATGGCTTGTTACCTGCATATCAAGCTGAGCCATGTGTAAACAAAGCTGAGGGCTCTTCCTCTGCTAGCAGCTGGTCATCAGGGATCCCTCACATGATGACGGGTGTGATTTGAAGAAGAGGTACCAGTGGAGCAGGAGTGAATGACATGGGTCTCTGACAAGCTGCTCATGCAGCCTGCTTGTGCCCACTGGTCCGTGCAGATCTTCATTCCTTCCTCCCTAAATCCGCTCGGTTTTCTGGGAAGGCTTCCTTATCATCAGGACACTGGCCCCTGGCCCTCAGCCAGTACAGGAAGTCATTTGTCAGGGCCTTGAGTCGGCAGAGCTGCTCCCGGGACGCGCTGCTTTAGTGGAAACTCTCATTGTAATCACAACCAAGTCTGACAGGGTTGTGCAGAGGAAACTTATGCATGAAACTGAATTGTTTCCGACATTACCTGGAGTGGGGAAGTGTTGCTTCATGGATCGCAAGTTTGGGCAGATGAGCAGGAAACGAGTTTGACAACGTACAGGGATAAGTGCACATCGAGTACCGGGGCTCTGGGTCTGTTCCTGTCCAGTTATTCACTCCGACTCCCCGCATCTTCTCCTTAGCCAGAAAGTGGAAGGGGTGGAATGTTCACAGCAGCACTCTCCACCATAGCCAAAACCTGGAGAGAGCCTAAGTGTCCAGCAACGGACGAATGGATCAAGAAGATGTGGTTTATCTATACCGTGGAATACTACATGGCAATGAGAAAGAATGAAATCTGGCCTGTGTAGCAACATGGATGGACCTGGAGGTTGTTATGCTGAGCGAAATAAGTCAGGCAGAGAAAGACAAATATCATATGTGTGCACGTATAGGGGGATTAGGAGGAGCTTAACAGAGGACCAAGGGGGAGAAGAAGGGCGGAAATGGTGGGGGAAAGGGAGAGAGGCAAACCATGAGAGACTCTTGAATGCTGACAAAAACTGAGGACTGATGGATGTGGGGGGGAAGAGGGGTGGGCACGGAGGAGGACACTTGTGGGGATGAGCACTGGGTGTTATGTGGAAACTAATTTGACAATAAACTATGTGGAAAAAAAATAAATAAAAGATAAAAAAAAAAGAAAGTGGAAGGGGTGGATGAGTGGTGCCTGACCTTCCTAACTCCAGTCGGATTCCAGCCACTGACACCTGGCGGGGGGTTTGCACACACAGGGTTGCTGACTCAGTAGTTCCAACCACCGGGGCGGGGAGGGGGAGGGACACTGAAATGCATTTGAGTTTCTCTTATAATGACACCCTCTCTCGGGCGCCTGGGTGGCTTAGTCGGCTAAGCGTCCGACTTTCGCTTGGTCATGATCTCGCGGTTCGTGGGTTCGAGCCCCGGGCTCTGTGCTGACTACCAGCTCAGAGCCTGGAGCCTGTTTCAGTCTGTGACTCCCTCTCTCTCTGACCCTCCCCTGCTCACGCTGTCTCTCTCTCTCTCTCCTAGAAATAAATAAAACATTAAAAACAAATTTAAAAAAAGGCACCCTCTTCTCTCTTCTTATCCTTTTCTATCTTGTTTACTAAGCCAGATGTTGCCATACAAACCACGGTGTAAGGAGAACCCACTCACTGTGTTTTGTGTGTACATACCCTCACTTGGCTTTAAGGGACCTGCAGCTCTTTCCTTCCGGTGTTACAACAAAGCAAGAGTTGGGTTTTCAGTGGAGAAAGCAGCATCGGGTGACCTAGCGTGTAGCTGTGAACAGTTAACCATAAGAGGTCATTTTTAATTATTAGTCAAATATATGAGATTGAAATCTGATGTCAAATGTGAAAAAGAAACAACACCTGCTCCACATCTAAGTGTGTATCTTTTAAAAGCTCTCCTTGTTCATTTCTAATGTGTGACGGCACAGTGGCGCTGAGTGTGTGGTGTCTAAATGAACGAATGTGCATCTGTGGGGGGTGAGTGATCGCGGTTTGGATCGACACGTGAACGTGTCTTTCCAGGGCAGGAACCTTGCTTTCTCCACGTGAATCTTCATTCCCCAAACGTCCATGCCTCGTGCCTCTACTTCTTCGGCTTGCTGAAATGGTACCAGTTGGTAAAATCGGGGGAATGGTAAGAGCTGAACATCCAGAACATAAGTCAGGAAGAGAGGCTCTCTATGACATAGAAAACTGCACAACTACTCTACAAGTGTGAAAACAAGGGGCACTAGTCACTTTCAACCACTGTGTGTGATCAACCATTCACCTGGAGCCCTTTTCACTAGGATTCACGCTGGTCATTTGGATCATTTAATCTGGATGGGGCCCCATAACAAAACAAGCTAACTTGTCAGGTACAGAGAGAAAAAGGTTGGGAACCAGTCTTCACCTATGAGTTTTCATAAATGAGGCAAAGAATAACATTTTAGGGGCATTTATATAATCCATTATACAATTTCTGAATCACTAGCTAATTTGTGAATAAATGGATAATTGGGAGTATGTGACTAGAGACAGAAAGGAGCACTAACGGAGGACTGACCTTGAATTACAGTCCCTGGCCCTGGACCTCATACACCGCTCATACGGTCTCCACTGGCAAGCAATTTTGGTGATATTCCTAGTATCCCTAAGAAGGGAAGTATAATTCGAGGTACGTACTGACAAAGTTTGAATACAAGTTATTTAAAGTCACCCTCTCTTTTAGAGATGAAATTGAAGGATGATATAATGCCTGCTTTGGCAAAGGAATTTTTGCTGATGCAGTGTCTATGTACCAGTTTATGATTTATTTTATCAAATGGTACATAATGTCTCAGATGACTTAGAAATTTTTTTAATGTTTATTCATTTTTGAGAGAGACAGAGTGCAAGTGGGCAAGGAGCAGAGAGAGAGGGAGACACAGAATCCGAAGCAGGCTCCAGACTCCTAGCTGTCAGCACAGAGCCTGATGCGTGGCTCGAACCCACAAACTGTGAGATCATGACCTGAGCCGAAGCCAGACATTTAACCGACTGAGCCACCCAGGTGCCCCTCAGATGACTTTTTAAAACTGTTTATTTTTGAGAGAGAGAACATGAACAGGGGAGGGGCAGAGAGACAGAGAGGGTCATAGGATATGAAGTAGGCTCAGCACTGACAGTAGAGAGCCTGGATGTGAGTCTCAGACTCACGAACAATGAAATCATGACCTGAGCCGAAGTCGGACACCCAACTGACTGAGCCACCCAGGCGCCCCCAGATGATTTTTGAAAACAGTGTTTTGGTTTGATAGATGTTAGGGATTGTGTCAGCTCAGGCTGCTATAACAAAACCCCACCACTGAGTGGCTTACGAACAACAGACATTTATTTCTCATCCTGGAGGCTGAAAGTCCAAGATCAAGATGCCAGTAGATTTGGTCTTTGGTGAGGGCTCTGTTCCTCATTCATGGATGGCCATCTTTTCACTGTAATTTTGCATGGTGGAAGAGGCGAGAAATCTCTCTGGGGTCTCTTTTCTAAGGTCACTAACCCAGTTCTGTGCACACATAAACATTCAGCCTCTAGCAGGGACTTACATACAATTTCCAGTTTGCCGTGTTAGCAGGAGAGGAGAGTGGGATAGAAGCTTTACTTCTGGCTGCTTTTCAAAATGGGTTCAAAGAAGATCACCAAGATGAATGACTGTTTCCTTTCTTCACACAGGTTTTCCCCTGGGGTGCCAAGACCTCTGCCATTCAACACATCAGTCATGTACAGAAAGACTATGTTTGTAGAGTTTACAGATCACCTCTTCAGCATGGCCAAGCCCAGGCCACCGTGGATGGGTAATGGAAACGACACTGACTGTGTGTCTGTGCCTGGTGTCCTCGCAAGGAACCCCCGGTTTCGGGCTGCGGCTGAGGAGGGCTAGGCTTCCTGTACTACCACCTGTCAGGGAAATACTGGCTGGGTGCTCTCTGCCTTTTTACCAGGCCCCCCTCCTCCGCTGTTCTCTAGATGTTAGAGTGCTCTGGGCCTTGGACCTAAGTTTGTTTTACTTTCTCTTTACCTTCTATCCCTCGCTGATCTTAGCCAGTCTCACGATGTTAAGGCACAATCTCTATGCCCGTTACTCCCAGGTTTATATCTTCAGTTCACACTGCTTACTTGATATGTCCACTTAGATATCAAGTAAGCACGTAACAGGATATTAAGATGAGCCATCTCCTACCTTAGAATTATTTCTGAGAACTATAGGTGACAAGTGCCCCCCAGATTCTAAAGAGAAATATCTGTCCTCATATTTAGGATTTGTTCAGCTGGTGACCCCAAATTGGTTCTACAAGCCTTAGCCCATCATGCTGTATAGCCCATCCAGCCTATATAAAAGAAGACTAGGGACTTACAAAATAATTTAGATTTGAGGATTTCTTTAGAAGCCAGTTTTGGTGATTTGTATATCCCCCCTCCCAATGGTGGGGAGGCTTCATGCTCACATCAAGGGCTAGTGAAGAAGGCTTTGGAGAACCATTTAGAAGACCTGACGAAACACCTGCGGAGCTTGTAAGACTCTGACTAGTGCCTGGTTTTTATCTGGAAACTTTTTCAAGGCCAGAGTCTTTGGGGAGCTTCCCCTGATGTCATAATAAGGATTGTGGGTTATAGCCAAAGCTAACTGCACTGCCACTTGTTAGGTGTGAGATCAGGAAAGTCATACGACAAGATTTGTCTCGAGAAGATCCTGCCGGGGAGGTCTTCCTACCAGCAGAAAAGGTCTCTGCGATTATACTGCCAGAAGCAGAAACTGAGAAGAGAGATACAAGTGACAGCCAGAGAGGGCATGACTAGGGGGGAGAGAGCCTCCCAAGAACTCACATACATTTCCTAAAAAAGAAGGGCACAGACGTTTGGCAAGCCCCACAACCAGGGGTGCCAAAGCCACATTATCACTATTCCTTCCAAGAATGATCTTGTCAGCATGCCTCTTTTTTCCGCCCCTGTCCTTTCCTCCCTAGCTCCGACCTCAGAGGGCCCAGAGGCAGTAAGGTGAGTCAGGGAGCACGACTAAGAGAGAAAGATGAGAACGTAGGCTTCTGAACTTTTCAGGACTTAGCTGAAGGAGGGAGGGACCCTTAAATTGCAGGGGACATCAAATGTTTGATATGACACTGGACTGGACTGGTTGGCCTAGACTGGTATCACTGGACTAATATGATACTGCTGATCTGTGAAGGTTAATGGAAAGATCTGGAGATTGTTCAAAGTGCAAGAGGGGAAACTCCACATAACACAGTTAAAAGCCATGCAAAATAAATCTGTTTCATGTTTTTGTCCCATTGAATCCAGTTTACTCAATAAATCATTTTGTAGGTATCTCTCTTTTTTGTTATTCATTTTTAAGAGAGACAGAGAGAGAGAAAGAGAGAGAGCACAAGAAGGGGAAGGGCAGAGAGAGAGAGGAGGGAGACACAGAATCTGAGGCAGGCTCCAGGCTCTGAACAGTCAGCACAGAGCCCGATGTGGGGCTTGAACTCATGAGCCACGAGGTCATGACCTGAGCCAAAGCCATATGCTTAACCAACTGAGCCACCCAGGCACCCCCATTTTGTAGGTATCTTATACTTAGTATGTCTGTAAGTCAGAAGTCTTGATTTCCCTCTTAATTTTCTGTGTCTTGGGCTGACTGCCACCAAGTGGCACAAGTCCAAACCACAGGAATAATCCTGTTGACTCTTCATCCAAAACAAGTCTCAAGTCTGCTTACTTGTTATAAATTCCAAACTCATCCAAACCTCTGTGCCCTACAGAGTCCTACGTGTTATGTTCCCTCCCTGCCCTTACAACCCTACTTTCTGTTATTCCCCTGCTCATTCACGTGTTACTCAACCATGTTAATATTATTTCCATTTGTTTTATCTGCTTTGAATGTCTTCTATGAGATGTTTGCAAATCTTGCTTTTTAATTAGTCACATCTCTGCTCAAACATGCCCTCCCTGTCCACTGTACTTAAAGGATCCTGTGTCTCCTGCTTCAGCATTGCCTAGCACACCGCCATCTTTCATAGCATTGACTGCAACCAGCATAGTTCTTATTTCTTTATGTGCCTGATTTCATCCTCTTGAATATAATCTCCATGATGTGTCTTATTTGTTACTGCGCCTCCAGTGCCTAGGACAGTCCCTAGAATGTGGTAGGAACTCAACTGAATGGATTGCCAGAAATCTATCCTCAGAAGAACCATGACGTTGAGCTGGTGATGGCAGTTTAAGCATTTATTCACTCAATTACTGCTTTTTACCAATAATCACAGGGGCACAACTTTGGCCATCACTTTCATAATAGCAGATTTTCTGGAGTGCCACTCTCCAAGTGACTTTTGGGGGACATCTCGTTCTTGCAGGTCTGCTAGGTCCTACCATCCGGGCCGAGGTTTCTGACACAGTGGTCGTTATACTCAAGAATATGGCTTCTCACCCTGTCAGCCTTCATGCTGTTGGCGTGTCCTACTGGAAAGCTTCCGAAGGTGAGTCAGATGCCCTCCTACTGCCCTCCCACCCCAGGGGTAAAGCAGTATTGAATACAGGGTCAAACCACTGGGGAATGGGGGAGTCGGCATTCAAACTGGGGCCTGTTTCATGAAGTCGGCAACACTCTTACCTTAGTTTAAGCCCTGAAGTTTAATTTACTTCCTGTCCTCCCGTGAGGAACAAGGCCACAGCTCCTAAGAATTCCACTTCATCTGCCTTCCTATGTCCAGAAACTTCCTAGGAATGATGAAGGCTCATGGTATGGAAATGAAGTGGAATTATTCCTTCATTAGATTCTCACTTTCTAGATATTTCCTCTCCCTCCCCTCTCTCCAGGTCCTAAATACTAATGCCACCATGTGATAAGAGCTAACTACGAGAAGCACAAGCTGACCTCATTGAAATAAACCACCTATGTGGCCTGAGTCCCCACTTTACTAGCTTCTCCTTAACCTTCACAATGCAGGAAGGGAGTGCAGGGGGGTGCTATGTTGTCCAGATAGACTAGGGCATATAGAGATCAAGAGAATCCAAGCAAATCATTAATAGACTATTGAAGCACATGCCCTATATTGTATGGCCTAACTGTGCTTGCATGTGGACTAATTTCCCTCTGAAATTGGAAAAAGTCTTAATCTTTTTGAGTTGCACTTCATGAGGCCAAGGCAGACCTGGGTTGGGGGAGTACAACAGGTGGGTGCAGGGGGTATAGAGCCTGGCAGGCTGTTCCCATGAGGATTATCCACCTGGGAGCTTCCAGAATGTTCTAGGAGCTTTTTGGTGAGGCCAGAGTTCCCGCAGTTTTGCCGCTGGGGGTGAGCATAGACGTGACTCTTTTGCACCGTAAGCCTGGTGAGGTCTGGGAAAATGATATGATCTCTCACATGGGCATCCCTAGTGGTTCCGCCCAGAAGCAACACAGGGAGACAATGTTGACCTTTCTGATACCCTATTGTAAAATATCTTATCGAGTGTTCATCGGCTTTTCCTGTTGGAAAAAAAAGGAGTTGTTTATCTTTTTTCTTACTGATTTGTATAGGTATTTTATATATTCTGAATACACATCATTTGACAGATGTAAATATTTGCATATATTCTTCCAGTCTGTGCCTTGAATTTTCACTCTCTCAATATTTTTTTTGGTAAACAAGTTATTAACGAAGCACAAAAGTTCAACAGTTAATGAAGCACAAAAAATTATCACTTTTTTTCTCTGTTAGAGCTTCATGTCCTGTTTAAAATATTTGCCTACCCCAAAGTCATGGAAACTTTCTTCCATGCTTTTCTCCAGAAGTTTTATTATTTTACCTTGTATAGGTCTGCGATCCATCTCAAATTGATTTTTGTGTATGGCTTCCCCATAGCATTTTTTTAATGTAATCTTTCTGCCCACCGTGGGGCCTGAACTCAACCCTGAGATCAAGAGTTGCATGCTCTACCGACTGAGCCAGCCAGGCGCCCCTCTCCATAGCATTTTTCAATTTTTTAATTTTTAAAATCTTTATTTCTGAGAGAGGGATGGGCAGAGAGAGAGGGAGACACAGAATCTGAAGCAGGCTCCAGGCTCTGAGCTGTCAGCATGGAACCTGATACAGGGCTTGAACCCACAAACCACAAGATCATGACCTGAACCAAAGTCGGATGGATACTTAACCGAATGAGCCACCCAGGCGCCACTCTCCCCATAGCATCTTTATACCGTTTTATTGAGGTATAACTTGTATACCATAAAATTCACTCATTTAAAGTAGTTTGACAGCAAGGGCAACAAAGGCAGATATAAAGAAATGAGACTGTATCAAACAAAACAAGTTTTTGCATAAGTGAAGGAGACCATCGAAAAAAATGAACAGCAGCCTACTATATGGGAGAGGTATTTGCAAATGAAATATCCCACAATGGGTTGATACCCAAGATATATAAAGAATTCACACAACTGAATATCAAAGACAACAAACCTCCCAATTAAAACAAACAAAAAAGGAACGGGCAGAGGACCTGAATAGACACTCCTCCAAAGAAGACGTCCACATGGCTACCAGACGCATGAAAAGGTGCTCAGCACCGCTCATCATCAGGGAAGTACACAGCAAAACCACACTGAGGTACCGCCTCACGCCTGTCAGAGCGGTTAGTATCAAAGAGACAAGAAATAACAAGTGTTGGTGAGTGTGTGACACAAAGGGAAGCCTCCTGCACTGCTGGTGCCATTGCCATGGACACTAGCATGGAAGTGACTCCAAAAATTAAAAATACAGCTCCTGTATGATCCAGCAATCCCGCTTCGAGGTATTTATCCAAAGGAAATGAAAACAACACAATCTGCAAAGATATATGCTCCCCTGTGTTCATTGCAGCGTTATTTACAATAGCCCATATACGGAAGCAACCCAAGTGTCCGTCCATAGATGAATGGATGCAGAAGGTGTGGTCACACACACACACACACACACACACACACACACACACACACACACACAGTGGAGAATTAGCCAGCCAACAAAAGAATGAAATCACGCATTTCCAATGATGTGGATGGAACTGGAGTGTATTATGCTAACTGGAATAAGTCACGGAAAGACGCATACTACATGGGAGGACACAGATACAAGGCCGTAGACATCAGGGGCCAGAAGAGGATTGGGGCTGAAGGTGGAAGGTGGAGACAGCCCCTGGGCCCAACTGAGAGCTTCGTGTAAACGCCCAGCTACCTTGGTCACTGAGCGCACACTGCTGAGCCAGCTGCTGACTTCAGCACACTTTTAGAATGCCCCAGTGTGGTGGTTAAAAAAAAAAAAACATGGTAGAAGATGCCTTGACACTACTCCCATCAAGAGCTGGAATCTATATATTTTTGTAAAATTTTTAAATGATTTATTTTAGGGGCGCCTGGGAGGCTCAGTCAGTTGAGCGTCCGACTTCGGCTCAGGTCATGATCTCACGGTTCGTGGGTTCGAGCCCCGCGTCGGGCTCTGCGCTGACAGCTAGCCCAGAGCCTGGAGCCTGTTTCAGATTCTGTGTCTCCCTCTCTCTCTGACCCTCCTCCTTGCACTCTCTCTCTCTATCTCTCTCTCTCAAAAGTAAAATAAAATATTTATTTTTTAAAATGTTTATTTCTGAGAGTGAGAGAGATAGAGAGAGGGGGTAGCCTTTGGCTGCTGAAAGTTTGCAGTGAAAGTACAGGCAGAGCAGGCGCGGTGCAGGGGCATGTTGCGCTGCTCGGTTGGAGGGGTCCCTCTCTCAGATGTGTAGATCTTAGGGCATGAGATACGGTATAAACGAAGAGCCCCCTGAATGCCTTGGGCCGCTCTGGAACTCCAGAGACTATTATAAATGCAGGAAGTTGTAGTGATCTGCTAGAAAAATGTTTCAATAGAAATATAAGAGTTATGGTCAGTGCCTTTAAATACTCTCTACTCCTGTCCATTGAAATGACCTGGAAGCGATGATGCTTCATTAACAATGAACACATATAGTGCTCAGTTTAGAATCAAGGCATCAGACTAATCCAGGAGTCCATTTTAACATCACTAAGGATGGGACAGCCAGGAAGTATCTGCCCCTGATGTGATCTGCTCCTCCATAGAAGAGCCAAGGTAAAAACGTTTTTAAAACTCCCTGTATCTCACCTTTCCACTATCCTCAAGAGTGCTCATTAAAGAGTCTGGGACAAAGTACGTGAACAACGTATGTCTGTCGAGTTGAATGAACGCAAACTTGGTAAAAAGACACAATGACGAAAACAGTCTGGAGTTGCAGCGAGACCCACTGAACGCCGCATGTTTGCAGTAGTGGTCTACCACTTCTCTGGGCTGTGTGAGGCTGCTTGTTAGTCTTCCAGATTCAGTTGCAAAAAGTCTACTTCTTGTGTAGAATCTGTTGATAATGATAAACTTGATACATTGCCTTGAGTGAACAATGGATATGGAAAGCACAGTTGTATCCCTTCTTGCTTTAGGTGCTGAATATGAGGACCAGACCAGCCAGAAGGAGAAGGAAGATGATAAAGTCTTTCCTGGTGAGAGTCAAACGTACGTCTGGCAGGTCCTGAAAGAAAATGGTCCGATGGCCTCTGATCCACCATGTCTCACCTACTCATATTTCTCTCATGTGGATCTGGTGAAAGACCTAAATTCGGGCCTCATTGGAGCCCTGCTGGTGTGCAAACAAGGTAAGTGTGAGAGAGGGTAGGACTCAGGTGAAATAAGCAGAGAAGTACAAACATCTGGGTCGACTAATAAAAGATAGCATTTGCGTCCTTTCATAACGAGGCTTCTTTTCCTTAGCGTTATACCCAGGGAAAGAAAATATCATATTCCAGAAGCTCTGTCGGTAGTCCTTTTTAAATTTTGTGTTAGGTTCCCTGAGAGCTTCCTGGAGATGAACACATCCAAGTGTGTCATCTGTCTCCCAAAAGCATATAAACATTAGAGGAAAGCAAACATTTATAACTTGTTATTCTGCAAATCATCTTATACTAATCAAAGCTGCTTTTAATTTATAGTTTAATGGCATGTATTAAATTAAGGATGTAAACATTGCAGAATTCACTTTAATTCAAAATTTTTAATAGTGAATTCAGCTTCAGTAGACCTTTTTTTTTATTCCTTTAACTATTACTGCACGTCCCCATAATTTAGTGGCTTAAAATAACAATAATCGTTTATAATTTCTCGTGGTTTTTGTGGGTCTTTCATGGAATTTGGGAATATGTTTACCTGATGGTCTGTCTCAGGATTTCTTTTTTTAAAACATTTTAAAGCTTATTTATCTATTTTGAGAGAGAGAAAGAAAGAGAGAGCACACACGTGTACAAGTGGGGGAGGCACAGGGAGAAGGAGAGACAGATGTGGGGCTCAAACTCACAAACCGCAAGATCATGACCTGAGCTGAGATCAGGAGTTGGAGGCTTAACCTACTGCACCCACCAGGCGCCCCGTCTCAGGATTTCTTTTTTCTTTTTTAATTTTTTAATGTTTATTTATTTTTGAGAGAGACAGAGAGTGAGCAGGCGAGGGGCAGAGAGAGATGGAGACATAGAATCCGAAGCAGGCTCCAGGCTCTGAGCTGTCAGCACAGAGCCTGACGCGGGGCTCAAACTCACAGACTGCGAGATCGTGACCTGAGCCGAAGTCGGACCCCCAACCGGCTGAGCCACCCAGGCGCCCCCCGTCTCAGGATTTCTAATGAGGTTGTAGTCAGATAGTGGCTGGAGCCAAGGTCATCCTGAGTAAAACGTCATTCACATGTGTGGCACCTAGGCTTAAAAAGCTCAAATAGCTAGAGCTTTCCACAAGATCTTTTCAGCATGGGAGCTACAGGGTAGCCAGAAGTGTCTTTCCCCCCCCTTTTAAATGAACTCAATTTTTTAGAGTGGTTTTAGGTTTACAGCAAAATTGAGCAGAAAGTACAGAGAATTCCCAAATACCAGCTTCCTGAGAGCCACACACAGCCTCCCCAACTATGAACACCCCACACCAGAGCGGTCTGTTTGTTACAACTGACGTACCTACACTGACAATCGTTATCAATCTAAGTCCAGACTTAATATGATGCTTCATTCTTGTTGGTCCACATTCTACGGTTTGGACAACTGGGTAACAACATGTGTCCATCATTACAGTGTCATACGGAAGGGTTTCACTGAATCTAAAAATCCTCTGTGTCCCACCTACTCGTCCTTTCCTCTACCAGCCTTCAGCAACCACTGATATTTTATTTTTTTAAAAAGTTTTAACGTTTATTCATTTTTTGAGCAAGAGAGAGAGAAACAGAGTGTGAGTGGGGAAGGGACAGAGAGAGAGACACACACACAGAATTGGAAACAGGCTCCAGGCTCTGAGCTGTCGGCACAGAGCCTGACACAGGGCTTGAACTCACAAACCTTGAGATCATGAACTGAGGAAAAGTCAGCCGCTTAACCAACTGAGCCACCCAGCTGCACCATCAACCACTGATATTTTAAGTTGTCTCCATAGTTTTGTCTTTTCCAGAATGTCAAATAGTTAAATCATACAGTATATAATTTTTTCAAATTGGCTTCTTCCACTTAGTAATATGCATTTCAGTTTTGTCCATGTCTTTTCATGGCTTGATAGCTTTTTTCTTTTCAACACTGAATAATATTCTGTTGTCTAGATGGACCACAGTTAATTCGTCCACTCACCAATGAAGGACTCCTTGGTTGCTTCCAAGCTTTAACAGTGATGAATACAGCCCTGTGCATACATAGTCTTCAACCCCCCCTTTGGGCAGATGCCAAGGAGCACAATCACTGGGTTGTACAGTAAGAGTAGGCTTTCTTTTAAACTATTTGTAAAAAAAAAAAAAAGAGTAGGCTTTCTTTTGCAAGCACCCGCCAACCTGTTTTCCAAGGTGGCTGTACCCTTCTGTGTTCCGGCAGCAGTGAAGGAGAGCTCCTGTGGCTCCTCGTCCTCACCAGCCGGCGGCGTTGCCAGTGCCTGGGATTTGGGCCATTCTTACAGCTATGTGGTGGCATCACATTGCTGTGATTTGCATTTCTCTGATAACATATGATGTGAGGCACATTTTCATATACGTATTTGCCGTCTGTATATCTTCTTTGCTGAGGTGTCTGTTCAGGTCTTTTTCTCATTGCTTAAATCAGATTGTTTTCTTATTGTTGAGTTTTAAGAATTCTTTGTACATTTTGGATAACAGTCCTTTATCACATATGACTTTTGCAAATATTTTTTCTCAGTCTTTGGTTTGTCTTCTCTCTCCTAAGTAGCCAGATCTTTTATATGGTGGCTCAGGCTGTCTTTTTATGTGGTCCCGTGTTTAACTTGCCCTCCGAAATCACACAGCATCCCTTCCACCTCATTCTGTTTGTTGGGATGAATCCCTATGACCAGCCCATAAAAGGGGAGGGGATTAGACTCCACCTTTGGATGGGAGGGTAGGCAAAGAATTTGTGAACATGAACCACCATTTCGGGAAGATCATGAAGACTATGAAAAGGAAAAAACAAGAGGGGAGGGACTAGAAGAAAAAGACCAGAAGAGTTTGTACCAGCTTCATTTGTTTGATCCCTCGTACACTAAGTTCAGTTTCTTTGTTTTTTTACATTTTTAAAAGTTTATTTATTTTGAGAGAGAGAACAAGCAGGAGAGGCCAGAGAAAGAGGGAGAGAGAGAGAATCCCAAGCAGGCTCCACACTGACAGCATGGAGCCCGATATGGGGCTTGAACTCACAAACCGTGAGATCATGACCAGAACTGAGACCACGAGTCGGACGCTTAACTGACTGAGCCACTCAGGCACCCCAAGTTCAGTTTCATAGTCATAATTTATGACAAAGAGCTAAAACCACGGTGTGTTATTTGTGAGATGTAAAGTTTAATAAAACAATAAAATCATCAATACATGTTTATATATAAAATATAAATAAATATTTAGGATCAAAAGAATTATTTGACAGAAAATTGACTTAAAAAGTCAACAGAGGGGTGGCTTGCTGGCTCAGTCATTAATGCATGGGACTCTTGATCTCAGGGCTATAAGTTCAAGCTCCACATTGGGTGTAAAGATTACTTAAAAATAAAATCATTTAAAAAAATCTACAGAGGTTCTGGTTCTGGGTAAGATGAAGGAAATACCTGCCACCCTTTATCTCCTATCGAACTCGACTGTGGAACCTTAACAAAACACATAGCCCAGCCATTTGCAAATTCTAAAAATCAAATAGAACAAGAAGGTCAGGAAAAGGCATCAGAATTTAAAGTACCACCAAACTGGCGGAGGATGTGAATATATATTCACTTTTTTATTCCCCTTTGATATTCCCCAAACTGGAAAAGGATGTGAATGTATATTTCTGGGAGGAAAAAGATATACAGATGGTTAACAAGTATGTGAAAAGGTGCTCAACATCACTGATCATCAGGGAAAGGCAAACCCAAGCCATAATGATATGTCATCTCATATCTGTCAGAATGGCTATAATCAAGATAACACTGTTAGCAACGATGTGGAAAAAAAGGCAACCGTGTACGCTATTGGTAGGAAGGTAAATCGGTACACTGATTATGGAAAACAACGAAAACAACTGCCATATGATCTAGCAATTCCACTTCTGGTGGAATATCAAAAAGAATTGAAATCCGGATTTCAAAGAGATGTCTGCACTCCTGAATTGCAACATTATTCACAAGAGCCAAGATGTGGAAACAACCCAAGTGTCCACTGACAAATAAATGGATAAAGAAAATGCATTTCCTTAAAGGCATATGGGTATATATAATAATGGAATGTTAATCAGCATTTGAAAAAAGGAAATCCTGTTATTTGTAAAACCATGGATGACCCTGGAGGGTATTATGTTCAGTGAAATAAGTGAAATAAGTCAGTTACAGAAGGGTAAATATTGTAGGAGTCCACTTATACAAGGTATCTAAAATAGTCATAGAGTAGTTTAAATTCTGTAGAAGTAGGGAATATAATAGTGCTTGCCAGGAGCAGGGGGAAGGGAAATTGGGAAGTTTATTTAAAAGGTATAAAACTTCAATTATGCTACATGAATAGTTCTAGAGATCTGTTATGTAACATAGTACCTATAGTTAACTACATGGTATTGTACACTTCAAAATTTGTTATAAGGGTAATCTCATATTAGTGTTTTTAACACACACACACACACACACACACACACCCTAAAAGACACATGGAAACTTTGAGAGGTATTAGGTATGTTTATTACCTTGATTTGGTAATGGTATCATGGGTGTTTTCATATGCGTAACTCATCAAATTATACATATTAAATATATGCAATTTTTTGTAATGCAGTTATATCTCAATAAAACTGTTAAAAATGAATTGTATTCTATATGAAGAAAAGGGAGAAGAAAATTTATTTGAGGAAATAATACCTGAAAATTTCTCTATTTGGGGGAAGGAAACAGACATTCAGATGCAGGAGGCACAGAGAACTCCCATCAAAATCAACAAAAGCAGGCTAACACCAAGACATGTTATAACTAAATTTGCAAAATGTAGTGATAAAAAACCTTTAAAAGCAGCAAGACAAAAGAAGCTCTTAACATGGGAAAACCCATAATACTAGCTGTAGATTTCTCAACAGAAACTTGGCAAGCCAGAAGAGAATGACATGATATACTCAAAATGCTGAATGGGAAAAATCTGCAGCCAATAGTATTCTTCCAGCAAGGCAATCATTCAGAATAGGAGAGATAAACAGTTTCCCAGATAAATGAAAAATAAAGGACTTTGTGACCACTAAACCAGCCCTACAAGAAATATTAAAGGGGACTCTTTGAGTAGGTAAAGGAAGGCCAAAAGCAAAAAAGACTAAAAAGGAACAGAGAAAATCTCCAGAAGCAATTGCCCTAAATTCATATCTATCAATAATCACTCTGAATGTAAATAGACTAAATGCTCCAATCAAAAGACATAGGGTGTTGTGAGAATGGATTAAAAAAAAAAACAAGACCCATGTATATGTGTCCTAGAGGAGAACACATTGGCTTTCGCAACTTCTTACTAGATCTGTCCACTGAGGCAAAGGAAACAAAAGCAAAAATAAACTATTGAGACGTCATCAAAATTAAAAACAATCAACAAAACTAAAAGGCAACCTATGGAATGGGAGAAGATACTTGCAAATGACATATCTGCTAAAGGGTTAGTATCCAAAATCTGTAAACAACTTATGAAACCCAACACCCAAAAAGCAAATCATCCAATTAAAAAATGGGACATGAGTAGACATTTTTTCAAAGAAGATATACAGATGGCCAACAGACACATGAAAAGATGCTCAACATTGCTTATCATCAGGGAAATATGAATCAAAACTACAATGAGATATTCCCCCACATCTGTCAGAACAGCTAAAATCAACAACACAAAAAGGACATGGGGAAACCAGAACCCTCTTGCACTGTTGGTGGGAATGCAAACTGGTGCATACAAGTCTGGAAAGCAGTGTGTAGGTTCTTCAAAAAAATAAAAATAGAACTACCCTGTGATCCAGCATTTACACTACTAGGTATCTATCCAAAGAATACAAAAATACTACTTTGAAGAGATACATGCAACTCAATGTTTATAGCAGAATTATCAACAATAACCAAATTATGGAAAGACCCCAAATGTCCATCAACTAATGAATGGATAAAGAAGTGGTATATCCATTGGCATATACAATGGAATATTACTCAGCCATTAAAAAATGAAATCTTGCCATTTGCAATGACATGGATGGAACTAGAGTGTATTATGCTAAGTGAAATAAGTCAGAGAAAGACAAATATCCTATGATTTCATTCATATGTTAAATTTAAGAAACAAAACATAGGATCAATGGGGAAAACAGAGAAAGAAACCAAGAAACAGACTCTTAACCTCAGAAAACATAATGAGAGTTACCATAGGGGAGGTAGGTGGGGGGATGGATGAAATGGGTGATGGGTACTAAGGAGGGCACTTGTGATGAGCACTGGGTGATGTATGGAAGTGTTCAATCACTATATTGTACACCTGAAACTAGTATTACTCTGTATGTTAATTAACTGGAATTTAAATAAAAACTTTAAAATTTTTGTATTCTATATACTATCAATGAATAAACGGAAACCAAAATTTAAGAAAGAATGTTTACAGTAGCTCCAAAAATTGAAAGCTTAGGTATAAATCTAACAAAACAAGTGCATTGTCCATATGAAAGCTACAAAGCGAAAGAAATCAGAGAGACATACTGTGTTTGTGAACAGTGAAACTCTTAGTTCTCCCAAGTCTGTAGATTTTCCGCAAGATTTTTGTGGCCACAGACATGATGATTCTTAAAGTTATATGAAAAAGCAAAAGAACTAGATTAGCTAAAGTGATTTTGAAGAAAAAGGATAAATTTGGAGTAATAACTCTACTTGATTTTACAATTTACTACAAAGCTGCAGTGGTCATAACATGTCTTAGTAAATGGAACAGACCTGTAGATTAATGAAAGAGAATAAAAGTCCAGAAATAGATCCACACAAGTAAGCCCAACTGATTTGATGCAAAAACAGTTCAAAGGAGGAAGGACAGTCTTTTCAGCAAATAGTGTTAGACAATTGGATATCTGTGTGCAATGATCCTAGACCTAACTAGTTATACAAAGACTAACTCAAAATGAATTGTAGTTCTAAATGTAATATGTAAAACCACAACACTGTTAGGACACATAGCAGAATATCTTTCTGACTAGGGATAAGAGAAGGGTTCTGAGAAAACACCAAAAACAGTCCATAAAAGAAAAAATTGATAAATGTGATTTCATCAACATTGGTAACTTTTGCTTTTCTAATTTAAAAACACTGTTAAGAGAATAAAGAGACCAACTACAGACTGGGAGGAAATATTTACCAATCTTGTATCTGGAAGAGGACTCATATATATATTATTCACAACAGCCAAGATATTTTTATGTTATATATATGTATTATATATGTATACATATGTATTGTATATAAAACATTTTATTTTCTAAAATGTGTTCTCAAATCTCAACAATAAGAAAAAAAGCACTTCTTTAAATGGGCAAAAGATTTGAGTAGGTAATTCATCAAGGAAGTGGCAAATAAATACTTGAAAGAATGCTCAATATCATTGGTCATTAGGGAAATGCATACTAAAACCATAATGAAATACTGCTTCATACCTATTACAATACCTAATGTGATAATTTTAAAATTAACTATGCTGGGGGCGCCGGGGTGGCTCAGTCGGTTGGGTGTCTGATTTCAGCTCAGGTCATGATCTCGCGGTTCGTGGGCTGACAGCCAGCTCAGAGCCTGGAGCCTGTTTCGGATTCTGTGTCTCCCTCTCTCTCTGACCCTCCCCTGCTCAAGCGGTCGGTCTTTCTCTCTCTCTCTCTCTCTCGGAAATAAATAAAAACATTTCAAAAATTTTTTTAAAAATTAACTATGCTGTCAAGAATGCAAAGCAACAGGAAGTCTCATACATTGTTGGCGGGTCTACACAATGACATAGCCACTCTGGAAACCAGTTTGGCAGTGTGATATTGTGATTTAAGTAAAACCTGTATTTGGCTTTCATCTGCTTCCGGTAGACCTTCTAAAACCCTTGAGATTTTCTGTGATGAGAGCAGTAAAGATGTTTTTTGTTATGTTAGTGAGGTGAGTTTTGGACCACACACCTAAGGATGCGAACAGATTGCCAATAGAGTGGACCAAGTGACTAGAGGGCTGGAATTTTCAGTCTCCCCCCCGACCCACCCCCTGCCCCCAAGAGAGGAGAAAGGGGCTGAGTACTGAGCTCAGTCACCAAGAGCTAATCAATTGCGCCCATGTCATGAAGCCTCCATAAGAAACCACAAAGGACAGAGTTCAGAGAACTGCCAGGGTGGTGACCCCCAGGAGGTTTGGGGTGCGTGGCATGCCTGGAGAGGGCATGGGAGCTCTGCATCCTTTCCCCATACCTTGCCCCACACATCTCTTCCCTTTGGTTGTTTCTTAGTTACAACCTTTTTTAATAAACTGGTAATCTTAGGTAGCATGTTACTTATTAGAGTTCTGTGAGCTCCTCTAGCAAATTAATGGAACCCAAGAAGGGTGTTGTTGGAAATCCTGATCTATAGAGGTTGGTCAGAGGCAAGGGTGATGATTTGAACTTTCAATTGACATCTGACGTGTGGGTGCAGGGGAGTCCCATAGAACTGAGCCCTTAACCTGTGGGAATCTACACCATCACCAGGGGGCGAGTATCAGAATTAAGGTGAATTGCCAGATACCCAGCTGGTGTTACAGAATTGCTTGATGGTAGGGAAACACCCATACACCCTGGGATTGATATCATAATTATAGGCAGTTTCTTATAAAGTTAAATATACATTTAATTTCCATTTCTGAGTATTTACTCTGGAGAAATAAAAACTTAACATTTACATAAATCTATATATTGATGCTCAGAGCACCTTTATTTGCAATGGCCAAGAATGGCCAAGGAACTAAATGTCCTTTACCAAGTGACTGGTTAAACACACTGTGGTACATCGATATCATGCATACATCTCAAAGGCATTACCTCAAGTAATAAAGATAATCTCAAAAGGTTATACAGTGCATGATTCCATTTATAGGACAATCTCAAAAATACAAATATATTGCAATGGAGAACATATCAGTGGTTGCCAAGGATATGACCGTACATATGACTGTCTCTGTACATGACTATATATGTGTCTATGACAGGACAGGAGGCGGGAGTTTTGAGGCCGGGACTATTCTGGGTCCTGACGGTTGGTAGCTGCATGAATCTATACCTGTGTTAAACACCAAAAGTAAACGTCAATTTCACTATTTGATAATTTTAAAAATAAAATAAAAAGAATTAAAATGTTTTAGACAGCTTTACCTATATTTTAATTTTGTACAGGTGAGTTATTTTCTTTGTCCAATCTAAGATTTACTTTCAAGTGTCAAGGGTATGAAGAAAAATGAAATGTCATAAACAAAAATCTTCCTGTTTAAACCTGCAAAGAAAACTGCCCAATCAAATGAAGAAATATAATGCTATCAAAGACAACCAACAAATTCAATAATTAAAGCATCAAGCAAATTCACTTGTAACATTAACAAGTTTAAATAATTATATACATGGTGTTCATTTAAAGTGTGATTATAGGTGTTTAATATTGATAATTGTCATTGGTCATAATGCTTTGTGTATTTACAGTTGCATAAGTAAAAAAAGTAAAAGGCATAACAGAAATTATATTAATTGCTTCTATGCACAATGTCTATGAAGAGCATTTATAGTTTTTGTAATTTTTCTTTTTCTCTTTTATGTTCTGAATACATGGATATTTATGAAATATTATATGGGCTTGTATTTTGTATGTCTCTTTAATTTCATTTTCTTAGTAGTTCATTTTTCTTCTATTTTACAAAAGCACTGGTCTGCAACAAATTTGAAATGAAAAAAAAAAAAAGTGCTTTACCCCAAGTAGTTTTAGAAGAACCGGTACAGGAGGCCTGACATCAAGAAGCAATACTATGTCAAGTTACCAGGAGACCGGAGACAAAGCATTGGTGAAGTGATGTCCCCTCTTAGTGTGACTTCCTGTTATTGGATTTGTAATAGAAGATAAATGTTCTCTCTTCTTTTTCAGGGAGTCTGGCTGAAGGAAGGACACAGCCCTTGCATGAATTTGTACTCCTGTTTGCAGTATTTGATGACGGTGAGTGAGCCATGATCTAAATCCTTGGCTCCTGAAACAAACCACATATATTTATTTACTTTTTAAAAAATTTTTAATGTTTTATTTATTTTTTAAAACATGTTTAAGTGCTCTATTTGTTGTTTTTTGTTTGTTTAAACGTTTATTTTTGAGACAGAGAGAAACAGAGCACGAGCTGGGGAGGGGCAGAGAGAGAGGGAGACACAGATTCCGAAATAGGCTTCAGGCTCTGAGCTAGCTGTCAGCACAGAGCCCGATGCGGGGCTCAAACCCACGGACTGTGAGATCATGACCTGAGCCGAAGTCGGACGCTTAGCTGAGTGAGCCACCCAGGCGCTCCTATATTAATTTAATCTGGTACTTGAGACTAAAGGCTGCTACTGTCCAGAGGAAGTGATTATAGAAGGATCATAAGCTACTGTTCGGGAATGAAGGAGTTGGGGAGGAAACTGAATTTCAAGAAAACATACGACCTGAGTTCCATTAGGAGCTATCAGGGAAGAAGATGGAGGAGTTGAGTAACAGGCTGGCCGCTTCCCCTCATTAAATCCATCAACAAAGACTTTTAGTTCTATTTTTAAATACCTCTTCTTATCCTTTTTAGAAAATTTTAGTTATTTTTTAATTTAAATTTTAAAACAACTTTAATTGAAGTATGGTTGGCATAAATTAGTTTCAGGTACACAGCATGGCTACTCACCTGTATCCTTTGGGAAATGCTCACCAGGATGAGTGCCTTGCAGTGGTCTTGGCTATATTCCCTACGCTGGACTTCTCATCCCTGCGGCCCACTTGTTTCATAACTGGAAGTTTGTATCTCTTATCGTCCTTCACCCACTTGCCCATTCCCGTACCATCTTCTGTCAACCACCACTTTGTCCTCTGTGTCCGTGGATTGTTTCTGCTTTGTTTTGTTCTTTGGATTCTACATAAAAGTGAAGCCACATAGTATTTCTCTTTGTCTGACTTATTTCACTTAACATAAGCAAAATCCTCTCTAGATCCATCCATGTTGCTGCATAAAAGCAAGATCTCAATTTTTTATGGCCAAGTTTTATATATTTAGGTTTATGTGTGTGTGTACATATACATACACACATACACTTACATATGCATACACATATATACGTACATACCACCACATCTTCTTTCTCCATTCACCTACGAACGCACACTGGAGAACATAGGGGTGTGTGTATCCCATCAAGTTAGTGTTTTTGTGTTCTTTGAGTGAACACCCAGAAGTGGAATTGCTAGGTCCTAGGGGAGCTCTATTTTTCACTGGTTGAGGACGCTCCACACTGTTTTCCAGAGCAGCAGCACCAGTTTGTATTCCCACCAACAGTGTAACAGGGTTCCTTTGTCTTTACATCGTCACCAGCACTTGTTATTTCTTGTCTTTTTTATATCATTGTGGTTTTCATTTGCATTTCCCCGATGATTAGTAATTTTTTTAAATGTTTCATGTTTGTTTTTGAGAGAGAGAGAGACAGAGCATGAGTGGGGGAGGGGCAGAGAGAGAGGGGGTCGCAGAATCCGCAGCAGGCTCCAGGCTCAGAGCTGTCAGCACAGAGCCTGATATGGGGCTCGAACCCACAAACTGTGAGATCATGACCTGAGCCAAAGTTGGACGCCTAACCAACTCAGCCACCCAGGCGCCCCCTTGATGATTAGTAATTTTAAGCATCTTGTCATGTGTCTTTTAAAGGAAATGTTCATAAAAATGCATATTTAAGGAGTACAACATGATTTGATACACAAAAGATAATCAAATGACTCCTATAGTCAAGGTAATCAGCTCATCCACCTCCTCACATAGTTCCCATTTTGTGTGTGTGATGAGTGCACCTGTCATCTACTCTCTTAGCATATTCTCAATGTGGCGATCATGCCTCTACATTAGGTCTCCGGAACATATTCATCTTAAAGCTGAATTTTTTGTAGCCTTTAGCCAGCATTTTCCCATTTTCCCCACCCTCTGCTCCTGGAAAGCAGCATTGACCATCCTCTTCTAGGAATATACCTTCTCTTATCTTCCTTTCTTACTTTTAAATACTTTTGGCAACTTACTTAACCTTTCTGTGTCTCAATGTCCTTAAGGTTAAAATTGAAATAATAGTACTTTTTTCATAAGACAGTTATGAGGATTAAGCAATGAAGTAACTTAGTAACTGGGACGCCTGGGGAGCTCAGTCGGTTAAGTGTCCGACTTCAGCTCAGGTCAGGATCTCACGGTTCATGGGTTCAAGCCCCGCATCGGGCTCTGTGCTGACAGCTGGGAGCCTGGAGCCTGTTTCAGTTCTGTGTCTCTCCCTCTCTCTGCCCCTCCCCCACTCTCACTCTGTCTCTTAAAAATAAATAAACATTTGAAACTTTAAAAAAATAAAAGAACATTGTGTGGCACAGAGTAGGTCCTCGGTAGTCTTGGAGCTTCTGCTGCCTCCTCCTCCCAATAAAACCAAGATACCACCGCCGCCACCCACATGATCAGCTCCACTGCCTCTTCTGAACTGAGGACCCCATCAGCTCTCTCCTAACTCGTCCCTCTGCCTTCTCCTGTCCCCTGACACTCCATTATTGCTGATGACGTGTCTAGCCTGGCCGGGCCCCTCTTCCTGCCTCACTGTGTGGGTGCTGGCCACACTGAACACATTGTGTATCGTGCTGCAACATGCCACGTGATTTCTTGCATCCAGACTCTTGTTTCTGCCCCTTCACACCAAGGGAAGATGTTCCTTTTCCCTCCAGTCTGGGTTACATGCCTCTTTATATGTTTCCACAGGTCTTTTTAAAATGTTTATTTATTTTGAGAGACAGAGAGAGACAGAGAATGAGCAGGGGAGAGTTAGAGAGAGAGGGACACACAGAATCCGAAGCAGGCTCCAGGCTTCGAGCTGTCAACACACAGCCTGACACGGGGCTTGAACCCAGGGACCATGAGATCATGACCTGAGCCAAAGTCGGACGCTTAACCAACAAGCCACCTGGGCGCCCCTCCACAGTTGTGTTTTGTTGTTGTTGTTGGCATTGCTTTTAATGCATCGGCAAGTTTATTTACAAATGCAGTTGAACAGGAAGGCTTACTAGGTCCTGGAGGAAACTTTCGGTATACAAACCCTGATGATGTTGCATTAATAAAAAGCACCAGCTTTCTATTGGGAATTGCTTAGTGACAATTCTTGTCAATAAAATAGAGATCTCTTTATCAAGCAAATAAAATGTCACGTATGCTAAAAAAATGTTTTAAAGCACAATATTACATAGATAAAAAGAAGAATAAGAAAGCAAATTTGTGACTAGGTTTCAGAGAAATTTTCTATATGATTCTGCATTAATTTAGCATACATTACAATAAACAGAGCAAATACAACTATGTATTTATATTAGCTATTTCATTTTTTTTTAATCTTTTTTTAATGTTTTATTTATTTCTAGGAGAGAGAGAGAGAGACAGCGTGAGCAGGGGAGGGTCAGAGAGAGAGGGAGTCACAGACTGAAACAGGGTCCAGGCTCCGAGCTGGACGATGCGGGGCTCGAACCCACGAACGTGAGATCATGACCTAAGTGAAAGTCGGACGCTTAACCGACTAAGCCACCCAGGCGCCCCTATATTAGCTATTTCAAATAATGTTTCAGAACCTTTCTAAAAAAAACAATAAAATAATCATCTTGAAAACACCACTAGAAAGTCAAAGAAGTTTCCTCCTTATCACACTAAGTCATCATTGCCTACTTCTTCGATTTTATATATCCCTTTTCCTTCAAATAATGTGAAATTTCTTCTCTCGGCTTTTGTAATAGCCTGTTCTCATCTCTATGACATTACTCTTCCTTGTAGTGGCACCTTCTGTAGTTAGGTGAAATTGTAAGCACCTTCAAGGCAGTGACTGTCTTCTCTGTCCTCAGTGCCTGGCACTCAGAAGTACTCAGTAAATATGCTTGGATGAATGAAGAAATTAGTAGATGAACAGATACATGAACTTATGACACTTCCCCCAAAACTGCTTCAGAAAGTTTCAGTATTAGCTGCTAGTCCTTCACATGAAGGGGCAACTTCAGGGAGATGGCTGCCCCCTGGTAATGTTTCCAGTGCTGTCACTCTTATTAATTTCCAAGGGGAGGTGGGGAAGCTTTCAGGTTCTTGGGCTTTCATTATACAATCTGAATGAAGCATTTAGGACAAGGACAGGGACTGAGAGCCCTTTTCTAAGATGATTTTCATCTTCTTTTTTTAAATTTTTAATGTTTATTTTTGAGAGAAAGAGAGAGCACAAGCAGGGGAGGAGCACAGAGTGGGAGAGGCACAGAATCTGAAGCAGGCTCCAGTCTCTGAGTTGTCAGCACAGAGTCCGACGCGGGTCTCAAACCCACGAACCATGAGATCATGACCTGAGCCGAAGCCAGAGCTTAACCAACTGAGCCCCCCAGGCGCCCCCATCTACTCCCTTTCAAACACATCAGTGAATGAATAGAGTGAAATCCTCACGGCACAAAGTAACCGATATCTCCCTTCTCTTACTTAATACGTGTGTCATCCCTCCCCATCTACTCTCAGGGACAAACATAGGGAGAGACAATCAATTGAGCAAGAAATGTCTTTTAGTAATTGTCTTCTCCTTTTTCTTACTGATGGTCCACTGTGCGGACAGAAATACTTAAGGTGTGAGCAGGCCTTGCCCCATGCGGGGGAGGGAAGGAGAAAGGGACGTTCATGAGACAGATGGTCCCTGATACAGACACTGAGCTGGACTTGTATTTGCCTCCTGTCTCCTCAGGGAAAAGCTGGCATTCGGAGGCAAATGAGTCCTCGGCACAGGCTCTGGGTCCTGCATCTGCTCAGGCCCGGCATGAAGTGCACACGGTCAATGGCTATGTAAACAGGTCTCTGCCAGGTATGTACATCCGTGCTCGAGAATCCTCAGGGTCTTCCGTACTCACCACCACAGCTCTCTCCTCTGGCTCCCCTTCGACAGCTCCATACCCCCAGAGGAAAGCTCACTGAATTCTGGCCCCTGGTGGGGTCTTACACTGAAGTGCTGATTCTTTTTCCAGCCACCTCAAAATGAAGGTCTACCCATGTACACATAGCTCACAGATTTCTCTTTCCTTTTGCTTAAATGTAGAGGGGACCAAGGATGAACAAATATTTCAGGAAAGCCTGAAATGTGAAAGCAATATGCAGAGGTAAACAAAATAATAGTCCCAGAAGGAAAAGAGATCATCCTTAGAACAGAACAAAATTTGTCAAAAGGTCTACTTAGTATTTTCATAAAGATTAAAAAAGATATTGCATCAATAAAGTAATAATGGAATTTTATGAAAAAGAAATCATCAAATAAGAGTATGCTCACAAAAATTAGGAATATACACAATACAAACTCAATAGATGGTAGTTAGAATAGAGAAAATCTCCCAGAAATGAAAACAAAAAGATTTTTTAAACCAGATTTTAAAAATCCAAGAAATGATAGATGAAAATATTTGAGTCTTCATATTAAAATTTCCCAGTAGCTGGCACAAAAACAGACACATAGACCAATGGAATAGAATAGAGAACTCAGAATTGGATCCACAAATGTATGGCCAGTTAATCTTTGACAAAGCGGGAAAGAGTATCCAATGGAAAAAAGACAGCCTCTTTAACAGATGGTGCTGGGAGATCTGGACAGCAACGTGCAGAAGAATGAAACTAGATCACTTTCTCACACCATACACAAAACTAAACTCAAAATGGATCAAGGATCTGAACGTGAGACAGGAAACCATCAAAACCCTAGAGGAGAAAGCAGAAAACAACCTCCTTGACCTCAACCGCACCCATTTCTTATCTGACACATCCACAAAGGCAAGGGAATCAAGAGCAAAAATGAACTGCTCGACCTCATCAAGATAAAAAGCTTCTGCACAGCAAGGAAACAATCCATAAAACTAATAGGCAACCGACAGAATGGGAAAAGATAGTTGCAAATGACATATCTGATAAAGGGCTAGTATCCAAAATCTATAAGGAACTCACCAAACCCCACACCCGAAAAATGAATAATCTAGTGAAGAAATGGGCAGAAGACATGAACAGATACTTCTCCAAAGAGGACATCCAGATGGCCAACAGACACATGAAACGATGCTCAGCGTCCCTCCTCATCAGGGAAATACAAATCAAAACCACACTGAGATACCACCTCACGCCAGTCAGAGTGGCTCAGATGAGCAAATCAGAGAACTCTAGATGCTGGCGAGGATGTGGAGAAACGGGCACCCTCCTGCACTGTTGGTGGGAATCGAAACTCGTACAGCCCCTCTGGAAAACAGTGTGGAGTTTCCTCAGGAAACTAACACTAGAACTCCCCTATGACCCAGCAATAGCACTGCTAGGAATTTACCCAAGGGATACAGAAATGCTGATGCATAGGAGCACATGTACCCCAATGTTCATAGCAGCACTCTCCACAATAGCTAAAACATGGAAAGAGCCCAAGTGTCCATCAACAGATGAATGGATCAAGAAGATGTGGTTTATCTATACCATGGAATACTACACGGCAATGAGAAACAATGAAATCTGGCCATGTGTAGCAACATGGATGGACCTTGAGGGTGTTATGCTGAGCGAAATAAGTCAGGCAGGAAGGACAGCTACCATATGTTTGCACGTATAGGAGGATTAGGAGGAACTTAACGGAGGACCGTGGGTGAGAAGAAGGGGGAAAATAGTGGGGAGAGGGAGAGAGAGGCAAACCATGAGAGACTCTTGAATGCCGAAAACAAACTGAGGGCAGATGGGGGTGGGGGGGAAGGGGGGTGATGGGCATGGAGGAGGGCACTTGTGGGGATGAGCACTGGGTGTTATATGGAAACGAACTTGACAATAAACTAAGAAAAAAACCTCAACACCAATAAATAAAATAAAATAAAATAAAATAAAATAAAATAAAATAAAATAAAATAAAATAAAATAAAATTTCCCAGTAGCATAAATTTAAAAAAACCCCACAAGAATTATGATTGTAGAATTTCAGAGAACAAAGAGAAGATGTTTAAGCTTCCCTCGAGAGAAACAGGTCACATACAAAGGCAGAAAACTTCAATTGGCAATACCATTCAGCTGGGCCTTCCTAGAGTTTGGATGTGACACAGAGACAAGAGAAAATGGCAGCTAGCTTGGATTAAGATGGTGGGGGTAGTAATGATGGTGAAAAGTATATATATTTGAAAGCTTCAGGAGCCAAAATAGGAGAGAACTGTGCCCTAGTAGTTAACAGTGTGAGGTCTAAGCACACAGCTGCTTGGGTTCTGATCTGAGCAAGGTGATTAACCTCTCGGGGCATCGTTTTCCTGTCCTGATAACAATAGTTTCTATAGTCATGTGGTTGCTGGAGGGAGCGAATGAGCTAAAACTTGTAAGCTACTTTGGACAGTGCTTGATATAAAACAAATGCTCAGTAGATATTACTATTATTAATTACATTGTCATAATTGGTATCAGCTTGGATGTGAGAAGTGAGAATGGTGAGAATAATTTTGATATCATTCAAGGAAAAAATATTGATCAGTAAGAGAATAAGGGCTGGGCATGAGTCCTAGGTGATCTGTCATTTACTCAGGGGTCAGGAAAAGTCACAGAAGGAGCTATCTGAACAAGGGAACAAAGCCCAGAAAGGTGTTGGCACAGAGATCGAGGGAGGAAGAGAATTTCAATACAGAATGGTCAACAGGTACAGGTGACTGAAAACGGTCTGTTGGATTTAGTAAGAGCTGTTGGTTCGGCAGTACCCCAACATCCTTGGAAAGTTTCAATCCAACTCGGTAATAAAATTTGAAGGTCACTTTGTCCATCCTATCCTAGACAGTGTTTTCCATTTCAAATTCTCTCCTTGCTGACCATAACCATCTTATTCCTACTTTATAGGCCTGACTGGATGCCACAAGACATCAGTCTATTGGCATGTGATTGGAATGGGCACCACCCCGAAAGTGCACTCGATTTTTCTTGAAGGTCACACATTTCTCGTGAGAAACCATCGCCAGGCCTCCTTGGAGATCTCATCGATAAGTTTCCTTACTGCTCAGACATTTTTCATGGACCTTGGCCAGTTTCTGCTGTTTTGTCACATCTCTTCCCACCAGCATGGTAATATCTGTTACTCTTAAAAATGAGTGTTAAACATATTCAGCTCTTCTTTTACTGTCCACTGTCCTGTATAATATTATGTTAGAACTCAACCGAGATTCCCTAGCTGCCAGTTTTCAGGGTAAAGATTTCACCTTGAACGAAAGAGGGCTTCAGTGTCAGTAGGACCGGTGAATTTGTAGTCTAAATGGCTCTAGCAGAGGGAGGGAGAGGTTTTAGGGATGATTGCCATGGGGAAAGTGAGGAGAACAGTATGTCATTCGTTTCCCAGCCTGATCCCATTAACTAGGCTTCAATACTACGGAGAGAAAGAGATTGCAGGTCCGAGCTGAAGAGACGTTTTAGGAGTTAGCGGAGTAAGTACACAGGATGGCAGATGGGGGTGGGACAATCACGTTATATGACTTTTCACAGGCTGTAGCTACAAATGCGGTCACATCAACAGCAACAACAACAACAATCTGCCATCCTGTGTACTTACTCCGCTAACTCCTAAACGCGCATCAAGGTAACATCCCTCCTTGCCTGGTGCCCTCTTGTGGCCACTGGGGGCTGTTGGCGAAGCATGTGGGGGAGGCCTCACCTTACAGGTCCGACAGCACTCAGCACTCAGCACTCCTTTGCTCCTATCACTCTGTGTTAACACTCTCTTCAGATTCTTCCTTTGCCTTGGAGAAGAGATCGGATCTTGCCACGTGTCCACTATTTTCCCCTTCTGTTCAGCGAGCGGCCTTGTTTATAGTCCTCTACAGTGATGACGAATAGGGACCCCTTTTCCTCATCCGTTACATCATGTTTAGGGGACTTTTCATAAGATATTAGGGGACAAAGGATATGGTACTGGGCACATAGCAGGAACAGGCCATTTATTTGTATTCAGGTTGGTCACTATCTAGTTTGAGGGGTTTATGTTTTGTTTTATTATTTTGACTTCTTTCCGCTGATTTTAATCCATATTTTTCAGAAAAATGCTTTGTCTTGTTGGACCGCAGATAAAACTTTTCATTTTTAGACCTAGAATAAATGTTTCAAGCCACATTAACTAGTTTAAAGACTAGTTGTTCACCGCTCTGGAACCCTTATAAACTGGATAGGAATTATTATCATCCACATTTTGTAAAGCCGAACATGAGATTGCTGTAGGGCTCACAGCTAGTCACAGGCAGACTTGGTCTTAAAATATATAACATATTTCCTTCCCTCTAAGTTGTACCTTTTCATGTTTTTATGAACTCAGAATGTGTCTTGAAATTTATATCTACACTGACATTTTCCCTGATAAACATATTAAATCAGTGGTTTGTATCACTATTCAGTGGAGTACATCTAGAAATCATAGGTAGGGGCACCTGAGTGGCTGAGTTGGTTTAAGCGTCCGACTTCAGCTGAGGTCATGATCTCGCAGTTCATGAGTTTGAGCCCCGCATTGGGCTCTGTGCTGACAGCTCAGAGCCTGGAGCCTGCTTTGGATTCTGTGTGTGTGTGTCTCTCTCTCTAACCCTCCCCTACTTGTGCTCTCTGTCTCTCAAAAATGAATAAATGTTAAAAAAAATTTTTTTTATTTTTTTTAATGTTTTATTTATTTCTGGGGGGGAGAGAGAGAGAGACAGCGTGAGCAGGGGAAGGTCAGAGAGAGAGGGAGTCACAGACTGAAACAGGGTTCAGGCTCTGAGCTGGCAGTCAGCACAGAGCCCGACGCGGGGCTCGAACCCACGAACCACAAGATCATGACCTAAGCGAAAGTCGGACGCTTAACTGACTAAGCCACCCAGGCGCCCCTAAAAAAATTTTTTTTAAAGAAACCACGGGTGTCTGGAGGAGTGGGGGAGTTGGTCTGACCTAGGCATCCAGATGCTGAAAATATGCAGTTTGTCAAGCCTGCTTGTTTATCATTTGAGAGTTGGGGAGTGATATTCTCAGCCAGTTCCACTAGGGAAATACTCATATATAGTATGAGAGCAAATGAGTGAGTCTTGAAAAAGGAATAAAACGTAGATTGGTAGAGAGTCAGCCCAAAGGGAAACAGTGAGTGCAAAGATCGTCTAGGAAGAAAGCAGCAAGTAACAGCTATGGGGGCGGTAATCCCTGTAGGAGAGTGGCAAGGAAGGGTATTGGTGTGGAGAAGGGAACACTTAGGAGAGGGTCTTGAAAGCCAGAGTCTTGTAGGAATCTGACATTGTTTGTTTTGTCTGGCTCCAGCTGGAATGGAAGCTTATGTCAAAGTAGATAGCTGCCCAGAGGAACCCCAGCTACGGATGAAAAATAACGAAGAGGAAGATTATGATGATGATCATTATGATTCTGACATGGACATGATTAGGTTTGATGGCGACAGCTCTTCTCCCTTTCTTCAAATCCGCTCAGTTGCCAAGAAGCATCCTAAAACTTGGATCCACTATATTGCCGCTGAAGAGGAGGACTGGGACTATGCCCCGTCGGCCCCCACCTCCAGCGAGACGTAAGCACATTTGACTTTTGGTATGAACTCTTCCTCATTTTCAAAAGTGCATCCCAATTATTCAAAACAGCAAACCCTCAAGCCATGGTCAGTGTTAAGTACAGGTATGGAATCAAATCATATAGCCTTATTCACATAGCTAAGCATCAGGGATACTTGTGTTTTTCTCCCTCCTTCCCTCGATTAAATCATACCGGTGTTTTAATGCTGGATTTTAGCCACCTGTCTCTATGTGGAATTCTGCATCCCAACCTCTCATCTATTTGTGTCTCATGCAGAAGTTATAAACATCTGTATTTGAACAATGGTCCTCAGCGGATTGGTAGGAAGTACAAAAAAGTCCGATTTATGGCATACACAGATGAAACCTTTAAGACTCGTAAAGTTGTTCAGTATGAATCAGGAATCCTGGGACCTTTACTTTATGGAGAAGTTGGAGACACACTGTTGGTAAGTGGAGGAGGGGACATAGGGTCGGGTCAGAAAACAAAGTCTGGAGAAGGTTGAGTATCTAAAAGCTTCATAATTCAGCTGTGTCTCCAATGGATATGATCTTCCAAAAATTATAAATGTGGATTCTAAGTTTAAAAAATATGAGCATATAGGGGTGCCTGGGTGGCCCAGTCAGTTAAGTGTCTAACTCTCTATTTCATCTCAGGTCATGAGCTTACAGTTCATGGGACTGACCCTCACATCAGGCTCTCTCCCTCTGTCTCTGCCCCTCTCTGACTCATGTGCTCGTTCCTTTTCTCTCTCTCTCTGTCACTCAAAATAAATAAGCTTTAAAAAAATAAAGACGTTTGAAAAGAAAATATGGGTATATAGAATACAAATTTAAGGCCACCCATTAAACCTGTCACCCCTTTGAAATACTCATTATGTAGTCTTTGATTTACATCCTTATATAAATTTTTCCACTAATTATATAGCACAGGGATCAGCAGACTGTGAGCCAAATTTGGTTCATAGTGGTTTTGGACAGCCTAAGAACTTAGCAAGATTTTCCCTTTTTAAAAAGTTGTAAAGAAAAGATTGATAATAAGACAAACATGTAACATAGACTAGATATGGCTCATAAAGCCTAGAGCATTTACTGTCTGGCACATTCCAGAAAATGTTTGCTGACTCTAGATATAGAGTATTAAGAATGCCTATGCTGCAAAGAAGGGAATATTCAATAAGCAGTGGTTTAAAAACATAGGGTTTTTATGGTTGCTTGTGTCAACTAAGTGGCTCAAAAATGTCATGGGGGCACCTAGGTGGCTCAGTCAGTTGAGCGGCTCACTTCAGCTCAGGTATGATCTCACAGCTCAAAGGTCCATGAGTTCGAGCCCCACATTGGGCTCTGTGCTGACAGCTCAGAACCTGGAGCCTGCTTCTGATTCTGTATCTCCCTCTCTCTCTCTCTCTCTCTCTCTCTGCCCCTCCCCTGCTCATGCTCTGTCTCTCTCTCTCTAAATGAAATAAACATTAAAAAAAAGGTTTTTTTTTAAAATGTCATGAAGGATGCTGATCGGTCTATATGGAGTGTTGAGCAGAACACCACGTACTCATTCCCAGTGCCAGAGGAAGACTCAAACTGCACTAGGGAAGCACTAGGAACAGAGCACAAGCACTTCTGCCCACAGTGTCCTGGTGGTGGAGTCACCAGGAAAACATGAGGCAGTGGAGCACGGGGTGGAATGATGTTTCTGTTCCCAAAGAGAAGAGACGGCAAGGCCGGCTCCCAATAGCGTGCACGCAGCTAGCATAGCGAGCTTGGCCCGTGTGCACCCCTCCTGTGCTGTGGCAGAAGGGTCCCAGCTCCTCCCCACGGCGCCTGAAATATGGAAAGCAGCACAAAGGAGCACCCACTGAGACTGACACAGCAGAGGACACTCCCACACAAGGTGACAAGCCTGCCGTAGGCTACGTGGGCTCTTCATCTCCTGGTAAGGAGGTGTCCCAGGCCCAGGGCCCATTCTTACGTGGCCGAGTGGGGGTCCGAAGACTGTGCTCACGAGACCGACCTTCCCAATGTGGAGTTTTGTTAGATATTGCCAGACTGCCTTGGGAACCCTTCCCCCACACTGTCGACAGGATAGATTATAAGCCTTCACATTCCTTTCCATTTCCCTGGTTAGTAGTGAAATGGCATATTGTTTCATGTTCCTTGACTATTTATGTGACACCCTCTGTGAATTGCCTGAAAGTTTGTCCAGTTTTCCATTAGGAACTGCTTACATATTTGTAAAAGGCTGTACGCATTGTGGATATTGGCGTGTTGTTATTTTCAAATAGTTTTCTCAGTCTGCCACTTGTACCTTTGTCCTACAAAGATTTTTAGCCTTTATACAGTCAAGATCTTTTATCAATGTTTTTATTTCTATTTTCCTGGGTATTTTTCATTTATGTTTTCTGCCTTGGAATGGCTTCATCACCCTCAAGAAATTATATAGTCTATTTTATTCTCTTACTTTTATTTTTTTTTTCTATTATAGTTTACTGTCAAGTTGGTTTCCACATAACACCCAGTGCTCATCCCCACAAGTGCCCCTCTCCGTGCCCATCCTCCCCTTCCCCAACCACATCCATCAGTCCTCAGTTTTTGTCAGCATTCAAGAGTCTCTCATGGTTTGCCTCCCTCCCTCTCCCCCACTATTTTTCCCCTTCTTCTCCCCCATGGTCCTCCGTTAAGTTCCTCCTATATGTGCAATATAGTTTTATTTTTACAATAAGGATTTTAATTGCTCTGGAAGTTGCTCTTGGATGTAGTGCATGGTATCAAGTAAGGATTTCCCTAAATGACAGCTAATTGTCCCAATCAATCCTTTCTTCAGTAATCTAAAAATGCCTTCTTTATCATATACTAAATTGCTAAAATCTATTTTCTTTCATTGACCTGTTACCATACTGTTTTGATGACCGCCACCTTGTCCTGTGTTTTGATACTTATACAGCAAGTCTTCTTTCATTGAACTTCTTCAACATTTTAATTAGCTATTCTCGTACAATTTTTCTTCATAAGCTTTACCTATTTTTTTTTAATGTTTTATTTATTTCTAGGAGAGAGAGAGAGACAGCGTGAGCAGGGGAGGGTCAGAGAGAGAGGGAGTCACAGACTGAAAGAGGCTCCAGGCTCTGAGCTGGCAGTCAGCACAGAGCCCGACGCGGGGCTCGAACCCACGAACCGCGAGATCATGACCTAAGCGAAAGTCGGACGCTTAACCTACTAAGCCGCCCAGGCGCCCCAAGCTTTACCTATTTTTAAGTATCCAGTAAAAATAATTCAAAAGGCAAAAATGGATACAATGAAGGGCAAATTTTCCTCTCTCCCAGACTTCTAATCCCATCATCTGATAGGCAATCATTACTGTCAGTTTTAATATTCCCTTCCAGAGATAGTGTATAAATAGATAAGTGTTTATGTTTATATTTTAAACAGAAACAGGAGTGCTATATAATGGTTCCGTACCTTGATTTTTTTATTTAATAATATATCTTGAATATCATTTCATATCAACCTCATTTTTTGATTTATATAAGTTATGCTCTGGACATCTTGCTGAATCCTATTAAGTTGTTCTATTAATGTAAGAATCTGAGGATTATTTTTTGCTTTTCATGCGAAAAATTTCAAACATGCCTAGAGGTAGAATAGTAAAATAAACTTCTTTGAACCCATCACTCAGCTTCATCAGTTATTGACAAACAGCTTATCTTTTATTTATAAACCAGCTAGGCCTAACGGACATCCGTAGAACAGTCCACCCAGCTCCAGTAGAATATACATTCTTCTCAAGTGCACCTGAAACATTCTCCAGGATAGATCATACATTATGCCACAGAGCAAGTCTTAAAATTTAAAAGAAAACTATAGTCCAATGTCCTTCGGGAAAATAGATGCAAAAATCTTCCACAACACATTAGTTTACCAAATCTAGCAACATTTTAAAAGGTATATACCATGATCAAGTTAGATTTATCCCTGGAATGCAATGTTGGTTCAACATAAGAATATTAAGGTAATACACCTTAGTAACTGAATAAAGAACAAAAAGCCCATGATCATATAGTAGGTGGAAAAAAAAAACCAGTTTGACAAATCCCCTATCCATTCATAATGAAAAGAAAAGCTGTCAGTGAACCAGCAACAGAAGGGAAGGTTCTTAACTTGATGAAGAACATCGAAGAAAATTTGTTATATGGTGGAAGGTTGTTTTCCCCCTGAGAGTGGGAAAAAAATAAGAGTCTACTCTTGTCACCTCTATTTCATATTGTATTGGAAGCCAATGCAGTAAGCCAGAAAACAAACAAAAAACAATCCAACAACCAAAACACAAAAACAGGAATTAGAGGCATTTGCATTAGAAAGGAAGAACTAATACTGTCTTTATTTGCAGATGACAGATTAATACAGATCTAAAGAAAACCTACAGTCACCATCATACCTGGTGGTGAAACTCAGAAATCCTTCTGTTAAAGATCAGGATAAAACACTATTTGACTTTTTACTAGAAACCCTATGTTTTTTACAAAACTATTTTTACAAATAGACTCTCTCTATGTGACATTTTACTAGAAGACCTAGCCAAGGTTCGTAGGATAAAAAAATAAAATTTTCAGATTGGAAAGAAAGAAAATGTATTATGTGAAGATTAAGTAAATAGATGACACTTGGTGGGAGCAAGATTTCTCAAAAGTGAATAAATCATGTGATACTGGATTCGAGTTGGAGACATCAGTATGAAGTCATAATATAGTAAGAAAGTACTCAAAGAAATAAAAGGATGGGACGATGTCAAAGGAATACGGGGACACCTGGGGTGGGGGTGCTGGTAGCCTGTACTTTGCCCTCAGCTTGCCCCACGCTCCCCCGTCAATAGGCTAGCTACGCAGCTTGAGTGCTCATTTGAGATTTGTGATCATAAATTTTAAAAGGCTGGTTGCAGAACTGTGTGATTTTTCTTCTACATCATTCTGCTGCTCAAGTGTAGACAAGGAATACGCCATTTAATGGGTTTTACCAAATGAGTAGGTTTTAAGACAAGAATGCAGGTGGAAAGGTTTTTGTTTTTGTTTTTGTTTTTGTTTTTTTTTAATCCTCATTTCATACCCAACCTCAGATCTGGAGACCCAGTCACTGTCTTAACTGCTGCTTCCACATTACTGCTCTTCCATCCTTTCTCCCTCGTTAAGTCCATGCCATCAGATGGTGCTGTACTCAGCTGGCCTCCTCCTCATCCCTGCACGGTCAGTGAAGATTTTATCCCCGGAGGCACTGTTTTCCTCTCCACTGTTTGGGAACTTAGTGCCCAAGTGGTGGGAAAAGGCTGAGAGGACGGGGGTGTCCTCAGCAGACATTCAAATTTCAATTAGTTTTGAGACGGTGCAAAGAAGACTTCCTGAGCAATTCAAAGAACTTTAAAGAGATGGAAAAGGGCCTTTAGTGAAAAACTATCTGAGCAGTTATATAGAAAGAAAAATATTTTGAGCTTTTCTGGGCTCAAACCTCTACAATATGGGCAGAAGGCAGCTTTCGTCTTCTGGAGATGGGCCGCACTGGTTGAATCTGCCATTTTAGGACTTGGTCTTCTATTTCACTTTTACTTGCAGATTATATTTAAAAATCAAGCAAGCCGACCATATAATATCTACCCTCATGGAATCACTGACGTCAGTCCTTTGCACTCAGGGAGACTGCCTAAAGGTAAGTGTCACCTCAGTAGTCTAAGTTCGCTTACCTGTAGATACAGATGAGGTCGCAGCCTCAGTAGCACTGACTTGTATGATGCAGACACATCTGTCACCCCACTCTCCTGGATGCTATAATTTCCACACAGATCACATCCATAGACTTTCCAGTACACATAAGAAAATGCTATATTTTTTTGTTTTAAATACCCATATGTAGTTTTAGAAAATTATGAGGAGAAATATTCCTTTGTATTTACCCAGTTATTTACTATTACCAAGGCTTTTTACACCTAAAGATCCAGACTTCCGTCAGGCATCACTTTCATTCGGATCACTTGTCTTCAATCTGAAGAACTTTCTTTAGGGGCGCCTGGGTGGCTTAGTCGGATAAGCGTCCGACTTTTGCTTAGGTCATGATCTCGTGGTTCGTGGGTTCGAGCCCCGCGTGGGGCTCTGTGCTGACTGTCAGCTCCCAGAGCCTGGAGCCTATTTCAGAGTCTGTATCTCCCTCTCTCTGACCCTCCTGCTCCCACGCTCTCTCTCTCTCTCTCTCTCTCTCTCTCTCTCTCCTAGAAATAAATAAAAATATTTAAAAAAAGAAGAAAAAACTTTCTTTAGCATTCTTTATGGTGCAAGTATGCTGGAAATAGATTCTCTTCATTTTATTTTATTTGAAAATATCTTTATTCTGTCCTCACTTTTGAAGACAAATTTTGCTGGACAAGGAACCCAGAGGTTTGAAGGGTTTTTTTTTTTTTTCCTTTTATCCCTTTCCAAATATTATTTGACAATCTTCTGGCCTTTGTGATAGCTGAGTTTCGATTCCATTGAATTATTCTTCCCCTGGATGTTATTTTTCTCTGGCTGTGATTCTCTTCGTATGTATCCTACTTGGGGTTTACTGATCTTCCAAGATCTGTAAATTTGTTTTTACAAATTCGGAAAGATTGTGGTCATTATTTCTTCCCTAGTAAATTTTCTGCCCTATTCTCTATCCCCCTTTCCTGGGTCTCTAATTACAAGACTGTTTGACCTCTTGGTATTGTCCCACACACCTTAATGTTTTCATCATATTTTTTTTCTTTCTCCCTCTCATCTGTAGGTTGGGTAGTTTCCATTGACCTATCTTGAAGTTCACTGACCTCAAACTGGAATTTCTGAGTCACAGTATACATATTTTTAGTTTTAATAGCTAGCCAGACTTTGCCCCCAAATAAAGTTACAATTCACAGTCCTACTGCTCATATATGAAGCTGTTATTCCCCACATTATTGATATCTAGACATAGACAGTTTTTAAAAATCCTGCCAATCTCATAGGTGAAAAGAGGTGTCTCAACGTGTCTCAATTTAATTTTATTTTTACATTATTTTTAAATTGTAATTCCAGTAGAGTTAAGAGCGTAATCTTAGTTTCAGGTGTACTACATAGTGATTCAACACTTCCATACAACACCCGGTGCTCATCACCACAAGTGCACTCCTTCATCCCCGTCGCCTAGCTCACCCATCCCCCACCTGCCTCTCCTCCGGTGACCCTCAATGTGTTCTCCGTAGTTGAGTCTGTTTCTTGGTTGCTCTTTCTCTCCCTCTCTCCCTCTCCCTCTTTCACTTTGCTCTTTTGTTTTGTTTCTTTGATTCCACATATGAGTGAAATCATATGGTATTTGTCATTCTCTGAATGACTTTTTCACTTAATGCTATATACTTTGTAGCTCTATCCATGTCTTTGCACATGGCAAGATTTCATTCCTTTTTATGGCTGAGTGATAATATTTCATTGTGTGTGTTTGTGTGTGTGTGTGTGTGTATACCACATCTTCTTTATCCATTCATCTGTTGATGGACACTTGGGTTGCATCCATATCTTAACTATTGTAAATAATGCTGCAATAAACACAGGGGTGCATGTATCTTCCAATTAGTGTTTTCATTTTCTTCGGGTAAATACCCAATAGTGGAATGGCTGGATCATATGGTAATTCCATTTTTAAGTTTTTGTGGAATTTCCATACTGTCTTCTACAGTACCTATGCCACTTTGCATTCCCACCAACAGTGCATGAGAGTTCCTTTTTCTCCACATCCTCGCCAGTACTTACTGTTTTCTGTGTTGTTGTTTTTTATTGAGCCTCAGGCAAGGGAAACAAAAGCAAAACAAAAACTGTTGGAACTACATCAAAATATAAAGTTTCTGAACATCAAAGGAAACCATCAACAAAACAAAGACAACTGACTGAACGGGACAAGATATTTGCAGATGATATATCCAATAAGTGGTTAATATCGAAAACATATAAAGAACTTCTACAATTCAACACCAAAAATATAAATAATACAATTAAAAGATGGGCAGAGAACCTGAGTAGACATTTTTTCAAAGAATGGACATCCAGATGGCCAACAGACACATGAAAAGATGCTCAACATCACTAACCATCAGGAAAATGCAAATCAAAACCACAATGCAAAATCACCTTATAACTTAGTTAGAAGGGCTAAAATCAAAGAGATGAGAAATAACAAGTACTGGAGAGGATGTAGAGAAAAAGGAACCCGCATATACTGTTACTTAGGAATGTACATTGGTATAGCCACTGTGGAAAACAGAATAGACGTTCCTCAAACAATGTATAATTGAAATACCATATAATCTAATAATTCCACTATTGAGTGCCCAAAGAAAATGAAAACACTAATTTGAAAACATATATGTACTCCTATGTTTATTGCAGCATTATTTGGATACCACATCTCTCTATACCATACGTGAGCTAAAACTCCAGTGGGCAGTCCTTTGGTATATCTGTAAGCCTGAAATTCTCAAGTCGACTGGATTATCAACTGTAGCCTACCACTCTGGTTTTGATATCTCTATTTTTTTAAGCATTTGGTATTTTTTTCTTCTTCATAGATTTTCAGTTATTTATTGTAAACATTTAATAATATCTATTCTATGTAATAGTGGACAGACCTGTTTATTTCTTTTTTATAAAAATTTTTAAAGTTTATTTTAGAGAGAAAGAACATGAGTGGTGGAGGGGCAGAGAGAGAAGGACACACAGAATCTGAAGCAGGCTCCAGGCTCTGAGCTGTCAGCACAGAGCCCAATGCACACTCGAACCCACGAACCACAAGATCATGACCTGAGCCGAAGTTGGACCCTGAACCGACTGAGCCACCCAGGCACCCCCAGACCTGTTCAGTTCTTTTTTTCACTTCTTTAAGTTTTTATTTTAATTCTAGTCAGTTGACGTACACTGTTATATTAGTTTCAGGTGTACAATTTAGTGATTCAACACTTCCATGCCTCAGTCAGTGCTCATCACCACAGGTGCACTTCTTAATCCCCATCACCTATTTCACCCATCCCCCCACCTCCCCTCTGGTGACCATCAATTTGTTCTCTAGAGTTAAGAGTCTGTTTCTTGCTTTGTCTCTCTCTTTTTCTCTATTTTTTTTTTTTGTTTTCTTAAATTCCACATATGAGTAGAACTGTATGGTATTTGTCTTTCTTTGACCGACTTATTTCACTTAGCAAAATACTCTAGCTCCATCCATCTCTTTGCAAATGGCAAGACTTCATTCCTTTATTATGGCTGAATAATATTATATTTTATACACACACACACACACACACACACACACACACACACACCCCACATCTTCTTTATACATCTATTGATGGACACTTGGGCTGCTTTCATATCTTGGCTGTTGTCGATAATGCTGCTGTAAACATAGGGGTGCATGGATTCCTTTGAATTGGTGTTTTGTATCCTTGGGGTAAATACCTAGTAGTGCAATTATTGGATCATAAGGTATTTCTATTTTTATTTTTTGAAGAACCTCCACACTGTTTTCCAGAGGGGCTGCACCAGTTTGCACTCCCACCAACAGTGCAAGAGGGCTCCTCTTTCTCTGCATCTTCGCCAACACCCATTGTTTCTTGTCTTTTCAATACTAGCCATTCTGACAGGTGTGAGGTGGCATCTCAATGTGCTTTTTATTTGTATTTCCCTGATGGTGAGTGATGTTGGGCATCTCTTCATGTGTCCATTGGCCATCTGGATGTCTTCTTTGGAAACATGTCTATTCATGTCTTCTGCCCAATTTTTAATGGGATGACTCACTTTTTGGGTATTGAGTTTGATAAGTTCTTTATAGATTTTGTATAGTAACCCTTTAACTGATAAATCATTGGCAAATATCTTCTTCCATTCCATCAGTTGTCCTTTAGTTTTGTTAATTGTTTCCTTTGCTTTGCAGGGGCTTTTTATCTTGATGAAGTCCCAATAGCTCATTTTTAAATTTTATCTCCTTGCCTCAGGGATCCTATTAGAAAACAAAGTTGCTATGGCCAGTGTCAAAGAGGTTACTGCCTATGCTCTCTTCTAGGATTTTTATAGGTTTCAGGTCTCACATTTGGGCCTTTAATCCATTTTGAATTTATTTTTGTGTGTGGTGTAAGAAAGTGGTCCAGTTTCATTGCTTTGCATGACGCTGTCCAGGTTTCCTAACACCATTTGTTGAAGAGACTGTCTTTTTCCCGTCGGGTATTCTTTCCTGCTTTGTCGAAGATTAGTTGACCATATAGCTGTGGGTCCGTTTCTGGGTTTTCTATTCTGTCCCATTCATCTATGTGTCTGTCTTTGTGCCAGCACCATACTGTTTTAATCACTACAGCTTTGTAATATATCTTGAGGTCTTGGACCCACTTTTACTGCAAAACAATTGCATGAATCTTAAACTTATAATAGGTACAAATTTAGTTTCAATTTATTGAGAAACTTGATATGTATATATAAATTTGTAGAGCCTTTGAAATAACAACATGATTTAATAATATGGGGCTTGTTATACTCTAATCAAGATATTTTGTGGTTTGGGTGTGCATAGGTGTGAAACATTTGAAAGATATGGCAATTCTGCCAGGAGAAATATTCAAGTATAAATGGACAGTGACTGTAGAAGACGGGCCAACTAAATCAGATCCTCGGTGCCTGACTCGATATTACTCAAGTGTCATTAATCCAGAGAGAGATCTAGCTTCAGGACTCATTGGCCCTCTCCTCATCTGCTACAAAGAATCTGTAGATCAAAGAGGAAACCAGGTGAGTTCTTCTGTTTCCAAGATCTATGTTTTATGGACTGAAGGTGAATATGAACTTGTAGATATTTGCTACGCTCTCTCAGTGTGTGTCCCCCAATAGCCTGCAGAAGATACAGTAGCCAAACTGGCCAATAAAAGAAATGAGCTGGGTTTCTCACAGCTGTTGTTTGAATTTAGTTTTATGTCATAAACTTGCCCGCTGGAGGGATAGGAGAGCCTAGGCTCTAGAATATTTCCAGTCTAGAATTCTACTTTCTGGGGGTGCTTGGCCGGCTCAGTCAGAAGAGCACATGTCTCTTGATCTTGGGGTCATGAGTTTGAGCCCCTCATTGGGTGTAGCGATGACTTACATAAACAAAACGTTAAAAATTTTAATTCCACTTTCTTTAGGTGATCTTGCTCATGTTTCCATGCTGAGCTACCAGCCTTCTTCCCTGGATGACCCATCACATGTGACTCAAAATTAACATATCTGCAGCACTGAACATAGTGCATGGCATGTAGTAGGCGTGCCATAAATATTTGTTGAGCAAAATACAGGAAAAGATATAAAATCTTTCAGAAATGTTTAAAATTTAGACCACTTATGTTGCTTTAAAAAAATAAAGTTAAATTGTCTGAATAAGAACTGCCTCATGCTTGTCAAAAACTCATTGCCTGGACCCAGAGTAACTCAATGCCGTATTACTGAGGCTTAACTACATGTCAATGTGGTTATGTATGAATCATAGGATTTGTACTAGTCTGAAAACATTGCATTGATTGAGGGAATAAAGCACGTGTATTTTAAAACCCAACACAAACCCAAGAGGCATAAAGTTGGCCAAGTACCAGTCCTGAAATTTTTTTCCTAATTATAGTTTTCCCACTAGGTTTGGGAAGAGGATTGAAATGTACTTCTATATTTTCCAGTCTCCTCCCCTCGCATTTTGGTGTCTGTAGTACTAGGTTACACAAATTGAAATTTATACTAATAGTGCAGTTCACACATTAAGTCTTAACAGATTCAGTTAGCAAGTGACTTATACTTTTGGTTCATATACAAATTGCTTTTCTGAAAATAACTTTAAACTTTTTTTAAAAAAATTTTAATGTTTTATTTATTTCTGAGAGAGAAAGAGACAGACAGACAGACAGAGCATGAGCAGGGAGGGTCAGAGAGAGAGGGAGACACAGAATCCGAAACAGGCTCCAGGCTCTAAGCTGTCAGCACAGAGCCCGACGCGGGGCTCGAATCCACGAACCAGGAAATCATACCTGAGCTGAAGTCAGATGCTTAACCAACTGAACCACCCAGGTGCCCCAAGAACTTTAAACTTTTTAAACAGAAAACTTAAGGGACAGCTGGGTGGCTCAGTCGGTTAAGTGTCTGACTTCAGCTCAGGTCACGATCTCACAGTTCGTGGGTTTGAGCTCTGTGTGGGGCTCTGTGCTGACAGCTCAGAGCCTGGAGCCTGCTTTGGGTTCTGTGTTTCCCTCTCTCTCTCTTCCCCTCCCCCATTCATGCTCTGTCTCTATCTCCCAAAAATACTTAAACATTAAAAAAATTAAAACAGAAATTTTAAGATAATAGTGTTAGTTAACATTTTATGGTCCGTCTTAACTTTGTTATTTGATTTCTGTTTTCTGTTTTTAATTTTTTATAGATTGGTAGCTTTGTGGAAGGGCACTTGCCAGATGGAAGTTTAGGAAAGGCATGAGTCTTACTTGACTTGACTAACTTGTTTAAGAAAAACGGTGAATAATCACTTGAGTCTTTAAAGAATGAAAATCCTCTAATCTGAACTTGGAGGAAATGAGGCTGCAGACTGTACTAAAAAATCAGCCGGCATTTGGCTTTGGGTCCAGAAGGAACAAAGTTAGTGGGTCCAGTCACCCTCTTGCTTTGAGGGCACATCTGCTCTAAACGTATACTCACTGCTCGTAGCACCTGCTCCTCCTCCCAGGCCCCGTTTTGTGTCACAACAGTGACCTGAGGGAGAAGTTGATTGAACTGAAGGATTCAGTATACGTACAGCACACGGGTGCCATCACTTCTGTGTAGACTGTTAATTTCACCTTACAAGATTCATAGCATTTCTTTCTTTCAATGTGTGCAATTAACAGATGATGTCAGACAAGAGAAATGTTATCCTATTTTCTATATTTGATGAGAACCGAAGCTGGTACCTCGCAGAAAATATGAAGCGCTTCCTCCCCAACGCAGACGCAGTGCCGCCCCATGACCCAGAGTTCCAGGTCTCCAACGTCATGCACAGTAAGTAAAGCAGCAGCACTTAAGTTCAGAGGGTTATGGATAAAGGTAAATTGAAGCCACCAAATTGGTGCACAGATAATGGATTAATTGATATGTCGGGCAAGAGTCTTATTTCCTTCAAAATTGTTACATATGAACATATACAGTGTTCTGTAAGAGCATATGTGTGATCATATAATGCATACACTTTTGTCTTTTAGAAGGTGTCATGTATTCAGAGAAGTTTATTCTTAAGGGCTAAATCAAATAAGACACAACTTTCATTTACCCAAATATGCATAATCCATCCTTACTATAAAATGAGCTCAGGATACCTGACTGGTTCTGTCAGTAGACCGCACAGCTCCTCATCTCAAGCTTGTAAGTTTGAGCTCCTCATTGGGTGTGGAGATTACTTAAAACTAAAATTTTATTTTACTTATATATTTATTATTTTTCTTTTTAGTGAGAGAGAGAGAGCACAAGTTGGGGCAAGAGAAAGAATCCTAAGCAGGCTCCATGCTCAGCACAGAGCCAGATGTAGGGCTCAATCCTGGGACCCTGGGATCATGACCTGAGCCAAAATCAAGAGTCAGACTCTCAACCAATTCAGCCACCCAGGTGCCCCTGGGCAGAATTACTCTTGAAATATTACCATTCACACAAAGTTCTGAGGTTGTTCTTTGCCTTGTTTCATTTCCAGATATTCCAGAAATATAATTGACATATAACATTGTATAAGTTTAATGTGTACAGTGTGTTGATTTGATAGACTTATATTTTGCAAAATGATTACCACCATGATGTCAGCTGACACTTCCATCAAGTCCTGTAACTATTGTTTCTTTTTTTCTAGTGAGAACATTTCAGATCTACTCTCTTAGCAGCTTTCAAGTATTATTAATACACCATTAATACTATAATACAGTAATAATATAGTATTATTAACTATAATCACTATGCTGTAAATTAGATCCCCAGAACTTATCTGTCTTATAACTGACAGTTTGTACCCTTTGACCAACATCTCCCCATGTCCCCCTACCCCTGGTAGCCACTATTACACTCTCTGTTTCTATGGGTTCAGCTTTTTTAGATTCCTCATATAAGTGGATTATACAGTGTTTGTCTTTCTCTGTCTCTGTCTGATTTATTTCACTAATAATCACATTTGCCTGATGATTAATGATGAACTCTTTTCGTGTTGACCAGTCAACAGTCAGACGCTTAACTGACCGAACCACCCAGCTGCCCTACTTTTGCCCTTTTTAAAAATCAGGGGGTTGCGCGTATAGGAGGATTAGGAGGAACTTAACGGAGGACCGTGGGGGAGACGAAGGGCGGAAATAGTGGGGGAGAGGGAGGGAGGCAAACCATGAGAGACTCTTGAATGCTGAGAACAAGCTGAGGGCTGATGGGGGTGGGGGAGAAGGGAAGGGGGTGATGGGCATGAGGGAGGGCACTTGTGGGGATGAGCACTGGGTGTTATATGGAAACCAACTTGACAATAAACTATTTGTAAAAAAAAAAAAATGAAAAAATGAAAAAATATAAATAAATGAAAAACAAACAAATAAATAAATTTGAAAAAAAAATAAAAATAAAAATCAGGGGGGTTTTTGTTATTGAGTTTTATGAGTTCTTTATATATTTTGGATATTAACCCCTTATTAGATAAATGATTTGCAGAGATTTTCTCCTATTTCTTAGGCTGCCTTTTCATTTTGCTGGGCAGAAGCTTCTTAGTTTAATGTGGTCCCACTTGTTAGTCTTTCCTTTGTTGCTTGTGCTCTTGGTGGCATGGTGAGACAAATCAGCACCAAAATAGATGTCAAAGAGCCTTTTCCCTGTGTTTTCTAGCAGTTCTATACTTTCATGTCTTATGTTTAAGTATGTAATCCATTTCAAGCTAATTTTTGTGTATGGTCTAAGGGCTCAGTTTCTTTCTTCTCCAGGTGCCTGTCCAGTTTTCCCAGCACCACTTATTGAAGACACTGCCCTTTCCTCATTGACTATTTTTTAAGTTTATTTATTTATTTTTGAGAGAAGGAAAGAGAGCACAACCAAGTTTGCGAGCAGGGAGGGAGCAGGGAGAGAGGGGGAGAGAGAATCCCAAGAAGGCTTCATGCCGTCAGCACAGAGCCCAATGCGGAGCTTGATCTCACAAACTATGAGCTAATATCAAAAGTCAGACGCTTAACCGACTGAGCCACCCAGGCGCCCCTCATTGGATATTCCTGATTGCCTTATCAAATATTAGTTGGAAATATATTTAAATTTTTTAATGTTTATTTATTTTTGAGAGAGAGAGAGAGGCAGAGTGAGAGTGGGGGAGGGTCAGAGAGAGAGGGAGACACAGAATGCAAAACAGGCTCCAGGCTCCGAGCTGTCAGCACAGAGCCTGACGCGGGGCTCGAACTCACAGACTGTGAGATCATGACCTGGACCAAAGTCGGACACTTAAGCAGCTGAGCCCCCGCAGGTGTCCCAGTTGGCCATATATTTAAGGGTTTATTTTTTGGGCTTTGATGCTGTTCAACTGGTCTGTGCCTGTTGTTGTGCCAATACCAGGCTTCTTCAGTCACTACAGTGTAGTGTAGCCTGAAATCAGCAGTTGTGATGCGTCCAGCCTTGTTCTTTTTCAAGATTGCTGTGGCTACTCGGAGACTTTTGTGGTTCCATATGAATAGTCATATTTTCAGGGCACCTGGATGGTTCAGTCAGTTAAGCATCCAACTCTTGGTTTCGGATCAGGTCATGATCTCACAGTTTGTGAGTTCAAGCCCTGCATTGGGCCCGTGCTGACAGTGCAGAGCCCACTTGTAATTCTCTCTCTTGTCTCTCTCTCTGCCCCTCCCCTGCTTGTATGCTCTGTTTCTCTCTCTCAAAATAAGTAAATAAACTTTTTAAAAATAAATTAAAAAATAAATGAATAGTCATATTTTCCATCAGCATTTAACAAACGGCTCATTCTCTTTTCCTACCAGTTTGAAATGCTGCCTTTCTCATGTATTAAATTCCCGTATATATCTATATCTCTTTCTGGACTCTATATTCTGATGTATATATTCATCTATACCTGTGGAGGACCACACCTTCAATTACGATAGATTGATAATACCTTTTAATGCTTCATAGGGCAAGAAATTTTGATTCTCTCTTAGTTGCCCTGAGCTAGAGTCTGAACAGTGCTTAGTGGATTTTTAGATGACCATGCCGAATGGACATTTATTGAATAAGTAGATGGAGAGATGTATGGAAGAGGCTTTCAGAAACAATTCCCTTTAGGGGCGCCTGGGTGGCTTAGTTGGTTAAGCGTCCGACTTTCGCTCAAGTCATGATCTCGCGGTTCGTGGGTTCAAGCCCCGCGTCGGGCTCTGTGCTGATTGCCAGCTCAGAGCCTGGAGCCTGTTTCAGAGTCTGTATCTCCCTCTCTCTCTGACCCTCCCCTGCTCACGCTGTCTCTCTCTCTCTCCTAGAAATAAATAAAACATTAAAAAAAAAAGAAACAATTCCCTTTATAGAACAAAGTTGCTATTACTTTTGTTTAGCTTTTATTTAGAAATAATTTGAAACTTACAGAAATTCTACAAGAATAGCATGGAGAACTCTCATATACCTTCTACCCAGACTCACTAATTTTTAATATTTGTCCATATTTACTTTATCATTCTTTTTTTTTCTCTGTATACTTTTATTGCTTATTTTCCAATTGAGAACACATTGCAGACATCATGCCCTTTTATCTCAGAATGCTTCATTCTGTGTTTACAATGAATACAGACATTCTCTTACATAACCGAAGTGGAGTTATGAAACTGAATAAATTTAACATTGCTACAATACAATATTCCAATTGTATAAATCAATGCCATTTTTTGTAGCATTTCCCTCTCTAATTCATGGAGGGTGAAGGTCTATGACTTTTCTCACTTTGGGATTGGGAGCTAACTGATCAAGTACTAACAATGTTGGAAAGTATAGCACTACCTCTTCTTGGGAATAAGGTAGTGGGTGTAACGTATCATTATTTCTCATCATGTCACAACAACCCACAATAATGAATCAAATGTCTTGTTCCCATTTGGTTTGCAGGCATCAACGGCTATGTTTTTGACAACTTGCAGCTGTCAAGTTGTTTGCACGAAGTGGCATACTGGTACATTCTAAGCGTTGGAGCACAAACTGACTTCCTGTCTGTCTTCTTCTCTGGATATACCTTCAAACACAAAATGGTCTACGAAGACACACTGACCCTATTCCCGTTCTCAGGAGAAACTGTCTTCATGTCAATGGAAAATCCAGGTTAGCTATTTATATAATTCTTTCACTAACAGCTGTGATGTCTTCACTCACCGTTCATATGCTGTGTTGCCCACTAGCTCACATGGGGGTGGATACTAAGCAGATCAAGTGACCTTAGTAATTGCAAAGCATTTTAATGAGCACCACATCAAATATTTAACTGAAAGTCTTTCCCCCTTTCCCCTATAAATGCCTTTACTTACCACTGCCCAAAACTTTAAGTGTGTTTGCTAAACTGTAGTGGTGTATATATATTTATAGATGCAGTTAACATGTGTGAGTTGAACATGTTTCTGTGTGCTTTGTGAACACTGATACTGTTGTATGAATACCACGGAGAAGCCTTCGAGAGTACATAGCACACTCTTGGCACACGTACCCTCAAAACACTGGGGAGCCTTCAGGATGGATGTGGCCGTCACTTTCTCATCTTCCCTCTCCCTCCCTAACCACTGCTGTCAGGAAAAACACTGACATGGCCAAAATCCAACACAGATTGTTGCTATGTCCATACAGCATGGTAACGGGTGCTAGGCCGCTCCACGCTCCCGGCCTTCGCACCTCTGTCGACTGTGGGGAAGAGCATGTCAATCTACCTGCAGATGGTAGAACTTCTCTTACACTGAAGGCTTTTCTGGCCATAAATTCTCACAGTGAAATTTCTGGGGAATAAAAACCAGTCTCATCGTATATAAACATATATTCACCTTTATACCCGGAAACTGATCGTACTTACAAGTGATGGAGTTTTGTGGCAAGTGAGTAAAGAAGAGCCTGGCAGAACCCCAGCAGTGTCCCTGGAAGTATCTGGTACACATAGGTCTTTGTTATCTGTTTTCCTACTAAGTTTCGAACTCACAGAGGACAGAGACCTTGTTTATCTTACTCATCACTATATCTCCTAATGTTTATAGTTCCCGGCCTAGAGTAAGTGCTTAATAAATATTTTTTTAAATTAACAAATGAATTAAGTATGTACAAAAAGATGATAAAACATTGTGTATAATATAGTTATAACTGTCTAAACCCCAAAGGAAAAGTGTGTGTGTGTGTGTGTGTGTGTGTGTATAGGCAGAGAGAAAGAGAGAGAATCCCAAGTAGGGTCCACGCTCTGCACTGAGCCTGATGCGGGGCTCAACATGGGGCTTGACCCCATGACCACAAGATTGTGACCTGAGCCAAAATAAAAAGTTGGCCCCTAAACCCGCTGAGCCACCTGGTCACCCCCAGCACGATGTTCTCAAGCTCCATTCACGTTGTAGCGTGTATCAGTGCTTCATTCTTCTTATTACTAGAGAGACCAATTTACACTCTGCCTTAAGCACGCATCACCACAGAAACGAGATGATTATTATACCATGTGACAGCAGTGCTAGGCGATGCCGCGGTGGCCATCGGACTGTCATATAAATGTATCAAGTCAGTACGTTGTGCACCTTAAACCTATGTAACGATATCTGTCCATTGCATCTCAGTAAAAAATGAAACTATAGTCAGCAGGTTGGTCACCTATTTTGGCAAATAAAGTTATTAGAACACATGTATCTACACAAATACACCAATTTTGTGTTTATTGACCACGTATCTTGCAGCCTTGCCAAATTCAATAATAAGATCTAGAATCCTATAAAGTTTTCTATGTAGGCAGTCAAATTTTTTGCAAATACTGACAGTTTTGATATTTCCTTTCCAATGCCTATGTCTTTTAGTTTTTATGTGTGTGCCTCACTTTTGAATAAAACTGGTAAGAGCAGGGAGGAAAAACACCACACATATCACAAGTTTTGATGAGTCATATTTTATTACGACTGGGTTTGAAATATTTTCGAAATTCCACTGTGATTTCTTCTTTTAACCATAGTTATTTAAAGGTATTTTATTAGATTTCTACACATATAGGCATCTTCTAGTTATTTCTGTATTGCTGATTTCTTATTTTGACTTTACGGTAGTCATATACCCAGTATGATTTTAAGTGTTTACAATTTGTTGAGACTTGCTGTACGCCCAGCATATGGTTTACATTGGCTAATGGGCTAGCTGCTCTTAAAGTGAATGTGTTTTCCTGTGCTTGGTGGGTGGGCTGCTACATATTTGTCATGTTTATCAAGTTGCCTTACTATGTTGTTAAATCCCTTATAAATTTACTTATATTTTGTCTGCTTCGTACAGTTACTGTTTTGAAAGCTTTAACTATGATTGTTCAGTCTATTATTTTTCTCTTTTTTTTTTTTTAACTTTTTTTTACTGTTTATTTTTGAGAGAGAGACAGAGTGTGAGCAGGGGAGAAGCAGAGAGAGGGAGACACATAATCCAAGGCCGGATCCAGGCCCTGAGCTGTCAGCACAGAGCCCAACACAGGCCTCGAACCCATGAACCGTGAGATCATGACCTGAGCCAAAGTCGGACGCTGAACTGACTGAGCCACCCAGGCACCCCTATTTTGTTTTGTTTTGTTTTGTTATGTTTTATTTATTTCTAGGAGAGAGATAGAGACAGCGTGAGCAGGAGGGGGTCAGAGAGGGGGTCACAGACTGAAACAGGCTCCCAGGCTCTGAGCTGGCAGTCAGCACAGAGCCCGACGTGGGGCTCGAACCCACGAACCGTGAGATCATGACCTAAGCGAAAGTCGGACGCTCAACCGATTAAGCCACCCAGGAGCCCCTGGGCACCCCTATTTTGAATGTCTGTATGATGTATATTTTTCCCTTCATGTACGTACAACCTATCTGTGCCCTTATATTTATAGTATAGCTAACATTTCCTGTAGTGCAAGTCTGCTGGTTAATTAATCCTCTCAGTTTTTGCTTGTCTAAAAAGTCTTTATGTTTCCTGAAATTTTGAATGATATTTTCACTGTGTATAGAATTCTGGGTTGGTAGGTTTGTTTTGCTATGTTTTATCTCAGTTGTTTTTTTTTTTCCCAGCCTTTAAAAAATGCTGCTCAAGGGGCACCTGGGTGCCTCAGCTGGTTAAGCAGCCAACTTCGGATCAGGTCATGATCTCAACAGTTCATGGGTTTGAGCCCTGCGTCAGGCTCTGTGCTGACTGCATGGAGGCTGCTTGGGATGCTCTTTCTCCCTCTCTCTGTCCCTACCACTCCCTCTGTCTTTCAAAATATATACATGAACTTTAAAGAAATGAAAATTTAAAACATTACAAATGCCACTCCATGGGGCCCCTGGTGGCTCAGTCGGTTGAGTGTCCATCTTCAGCTCAGGTCATGATCTCACGGTTTATGAGTTCAGGCCCCACACCAGGCTCTGTGCTGACAGCACAGGGCCTGCTTCAGATCCTCTGTCCTCTCTGTCTCCGTCCCTCCCCCACTCGCACTCTCTCTCTCTCCAAAATAAAAGTAAACATTTTTTTAAATGCCACTCTCATCACTCCCACGAAACAAAACAACAAATAAACAGCTACATACCAATAAAAAGGAGCTGTGGGACACCTCCAAAGCACGATGAAGAAGCACCAGAAGCACTTGGAGCATGAAAACCGAGGTTGGCCACATAGGGAAGTGTAGGACGCACCTTCCCTGTGTCACTCCGTCCCTCACTCTGGAGTGGCCCGATGCCAAGGGGAAACCCCTCTGAGAGACTTGTTCACAGGGAAAAGAAATGGGACCCAAACAGGGACACCTGCAGCCTTCAGCACCTGAGGTCCCACCCGGTCTCAGACGCCGAAGCCAGCCGACCGAGTGGCTCAGAGTCTAAGCCGCATCCTCTTCCCAGGAGGCCTCCGTAGCACCCGCCATCCTCAGGGCCCGTGGCACCACTGCAATATCCCGTCATCCCTGGGGCTCTGCCTGCTACGTGCCACGCCATCAGTGCACCCCTCCCGCCAGAGCCTAGGCCACGTGGCATGCCACAGAGACCCAGACCCCAGCTCCAGGGGGATCCACTCCCGCCTGAGCTGTGGCCACCACCACAGCAGGTGGTGCTCCGAGACCCGGGAGCATGGTAGTTTCACTCACACCTGAGCCTGGGACCCTGACTCCACTGTCAGGCTGAGTGTCTGCACCTTGAAAACCCGGGCTACTACTACTGCACGCACAGCTCTGCCCCGGAACCCAGCGCCATCAGCAAGGCCTCTGTGCCAGGAGTCCAGCAGCCCTCAGCACCTCTCTTAGAGACAGTGGAATGGTGGTTTTATCATGTTTTGTGACCTGCTTTTTTCCTTAGTGATATATTTGATGTTTCTCTCTATATACATCTAATAAATATAGATGATCATGATTCTTTTTAAAACATCGCTTAAGGGGCGCCTGGGTGGCTTAGTCAGTTAAGCGTCTGACTTTCGCTTAGGTCACAGTCTCGCGGTTCGTGGGTCTGAGCCCCTCGTCGGGCTCTGTGCTGACTGTCAGCTCAGAGCCTGGAGCCTCTTTCAGAGTCTGTGACTCCCTCTCTCTCTGACCCTCCCCTGCTCACGCTGTCTCTCTCTCTCTCCTAGAAATAAATTAAAAAATATTTAAAAAATAAAAAAATATATAAATAAAACATCGCTTAATATTTCATACTGGGGATATTGTACCGGCCTTGGATGACTAAAGAGCTCTTGTGTGCTGGAGCCTGAGATGTGCTTCTACCTCCTTGTGATTAGTTCGGCTCTGTTTCTCCGGGTCAATTTCATAAAAACTAATTCCAAGATAGACAACAGCTCATAGAAATAACTAGTTCCCTGAAAGGCCTGGTTGTGTCACTGAGGCAGGAGACTGGTCTACACGCACTGACCCTGGGGAAGAAGGTGAAGGAGGGGATTGCCAGCTGGTGTCTCCAAGGGAATTACAGCTCTTTTAATTTTCTTTGCAACTGTAACTATGTCTCCTTTCTTATTCCAAATTTTATACGTGTAGAATTTCTTATTTTTATTTGGTTATTTATTTTATTGAATTTTTCATCAAAGAGTCAACTCTTCTTTAAGCTCTTTGACTGAGATTTAATGAATTATGTTTTGAATTAGTTTTTATTCATGCATGTAACACAAAGAGATGTTCTCATTACAAACTTTGCACCAATACTGGTATAACTACAGTCCTTCTTGATCGCTGATCCCAGTCCCAGGCCCTTCTCAGAGTTTGCTGTGTGTCATTCCAAACCTGTTGATGGAGTTTCATTTTCCCTTCTGTCACTCAACCACTGTCCTCCTTAGGAAAAAGAAGGAAGGGGTTGTGTCTAAGTTATAACAGTAGAACTTTAAGAGTCAAAAACCTTACTTCAGTTACTCATTACAGGTCCAGTCTTGATCTACTCTGACCCAACATCATTGTACGCCATCAAAAATATGCTCTAAATGTCATGAAATTTGGACTCCCAATGTACAAACTTATGATACAGTTATGTCCCTATTTTTAGTGAAAGCACATTGTTATGACTATGTAAATGTTCACTGTGGAATCAAATAGGATTACATTTCTTAATTTTATAACTTGTTTAACTGAAACTTCTAATTGTTTTACTGTCTTTGTTATAATGTTTTCCCTTTAGTTATTCTCTTTTTTTTTTTTTCAAGAGTGTTATCATGCAACATATTCTTTTTTACTTAGAACCGACCTCCTGGACCCATGCATCCTCCTCCTCCAGTCTGGACTGGTTTTTTCTTTCTTTTTTTTTTTTTAATTTTTTTAATGTTTTTTATTTATTTCTGAGAGACAGAGACAGCGTGAACAGGGTAGGGTCAGAGACAGAGGGAGACACAGAATCGGGAGCAGGCTCCAGGCTCTGAGCTGGCTGTCAATACAGAGCCCGACGCGGGGCTTGAACCCACAAACTGCGAGATCATAACATGAGCTGAAGTAGGACGCTCAACTGACTGAGCCACCCAGGCACCTCTGAGCTGGTTTTTTCTAGGTCTGAGTATCAGTTCTTAATTTGGGACTTTTCTTCATCACCCTTCAGGATAAGCACTGACTTCCTGCATCCCGTGTCATCCTTGTCATACTCCTTTATTTTGGTAGAAAACGTTCTCCCATCACTTCCTCAGGGTAGGCTGCCTTAAAGATAGATTTTCTAAATCCTCGTATGATATAAAATTTTATCTGTTCTTGCTTCCCATCTGATTGATTATTTGCACATAAAGTGCAATGTGCATTGATTCCAAAATGCATTTGACCATAAAGACCTTTTCCATGGGCATCCCATTATCTCCTATCCCATAGGTCTCTATGGAAATATTCTTTGAGGAAAGTTTTTCCTTTGAGGGAAAGCTGGATTCAGTGAGATTTTGGTTACAAATGTCTAGCAAGATGTGGAGGCTCCTAAGATACCTGATGAGTAGCTTGGTAGAGATGTATCTTGGTTTACTTATGTTTATGCATCTACTTTACCACTATAAATTTCCTTCACTTGAATAATCTTGTTCACAGCAGAAATTAACATTGCTAGCTCAGTAGTGGGATTTTCTATTATGTGGATCTTAGCCCGAACTCCTACTCCTCTGCGCTTACTTATCCTGCAAATGGATGACAATGGAAGCTAGTCATTGATATGTGATTTGCATACATATTTGATACGGGAGATACTATTAGCCTCATTTACAAATTAGAAGAGTGGAGCTCAGAGAGATCAGTTGGCTTACTCAAAATCACACAGCTGCTAAATGGTAGAGCTAGGATTTGAACCCAGGCAATCTGACTGTAAGACCCTGTGCCATTATATAATATAGCAATAATACCAAGCCTATGTACAGTTTCAGGAATTAAGTCACTATCATCATCAAAGAGTTCTGTGTGACTATTAAGACTCTCCACTGCTGTGTATGTTAATTCTATTTCTCCATTTTTATTCCAATATCTATTCATTTTTTTAATGTTTTTTTTTAATTTTTTTTTTTTTTTTATTTCTAGGAGAGAGAGAGAGAGAGACAGCGTGAGCAGGGGAGGGTCAGAGAGAGAGGGAGTCACAGACTGAAACAGGCTCCAGGCTCTGAGCTGGCAGCCGGCACAGAGCCCGACGCGGGGCCCGAACCCACGAACTGCGAGATCATGACCTAAACGAAAGTCGGACGCTTAACCGACTAAGCCACCCAGGCACCCCTATCTATTCATTTTTTAATCACACCCTTTCTTGTGATCACAGACAGATATACTAAAACAGCGGCAATACAGAAAAGTACTTTCACTACCATTGTTGGACTGTTTCATGTGCCAGGGTTTTAACCTGGTGACCTGTAATACAATGGTACCGACTAGTATTTTTTCATTATCTGCGGAACAGAAGAGAACCACTAATACATAACTTGCTTGGGACACGGGCTGTGAGTAACCAGAGTCGTATTCTTCCTCCAGGTCTGTGGGTGCTGGGGTGCCACAACTCAGACTTTCGGAGCAGAGGCATGACAGCCTTACTGAAGGTTTCCAGTTGTAACGGGAACATTGGTGATTATTATGAGGATATATATGAAGATATTCCAGCCTCCCTGCTGAATGAAAATAATGTCATTGAACCCAGAAGCTTCTCCCAGAATCCAAGACACCGTAGCACGAGGCAAAAGCAATTCAAAGCCACCACAACTCCAGAAGATGACATAGAGCAGATTGACCCTCATCCTGGAGAAGGAACACAGCTGCTTAAAGTACAAAGTGTGTCTTCTAGTGATTTGTTGATGCTGGTGGGACAGAATCCTACTCCACATGGATTACTCTTATCTGATCTCCAAGAAATCACACATGAAGCTGATGATCATTTACTTGGAGCTATAGAAAGAGACAAGGGCCCATCTGAAGTGTCAGATCTCAGACCAGAGCTCCGTCACGGTGGCGACAGAGTGTTTACTCCTGAGCCAGAACTAAAATTAAGATTAAATGAGAATTGGGGGACACCTGTAAAAGCAGAGATGAAGAACCTTGATTTAAAAATTTCTAGTTCATCAGATAACCTAATGGCTTCACCAACAATTCCATCAGACAAGTTGGCAGCAGGTACTGAGAAGACTGATTCCTTAGCACCCCCAAATATGTCAGTTCACTTTAGTAGTCATTTAAGTACCATGGTATTTGGCGAAAATTCATCTCACTCTATCCAGTCTGGCATACCTTTGGGCTTGAGTGAAGGAGATAATGATTCCAAGTTGTTAGAAGCAGCTTTAATGAATAGTCAAAAAAGTTCACTGGGAGAAAATGTATTACCAGTGGAGAGTAATGGGTTATTTAAAGAAGACAGAGTTCAGGAACCTGCTTCATTAATCAAAGATAATGCTTTATTCAAAGTCAATATCTCTTTGATAAAGACAAACAAGGCACCAATGAACTCAACAACTAATAGCAAGTCTCATGTTGATGTCCCAGCATTATTAACTGAGAACAGTACATCAGTCTGGCAAGATACTATATTACAACGTAATGCTGAGTTTCAAGAAGTGACTTCTTTGATTCACAATGAAACATTTATGGACAGAAATATTACAGCTTTGGGGCTAAATGATGTGTCAAATAAAACTACTTCATCAAGAAATGTGGAAGTGGTCCGCCAAAACAAAGATGGCCCCGTGCTACTAGATGCAGAAAATCCAGATCTCTCATTCTTCAAGATACTGTTCTTGCCAGATTCAGCAAACTGGATAAAAAGGACCCATGGTGAGAACTCCCTAAGCTCTGGGCAAAGGCCCAGTCCCACGCAATTAACATCTTTAGGGTCAGAAAACTCTGTGAAAGATCGGAATTTTTTGTCAGAGAAGAAGGTGGTAGTAGGAAAGGATGAATTTACCAAGGACACAGAACGCAAAGAGATGAGTTTTCCGAACAGCAAGAGCATATTTTTTACTACCTTGGCTAATGTCCAAGAAAGTGATACCTACAATCAAGAAGAAAAACCTCAGGAAGAGATAGAAAGAAAGGAGAAATTAACCCAAGAGAATGTGGTTTTGCCTCAGGGATATACAGTGACTGACACTAAGAATTCCCTGAAGGACCTTTTGTTACTAAGCACCAAGCAAAATGTAGAAGGTTTAGATGAGGGGCCATATACTCCAATACTTCAAGACACCAGTTCATTAAATGATTCAGCACATAGAGCAGGGATTCACAAGGTCCATTTCTCAAAAATAAGTGAGGAAGAAAAGTTGGAAGGTTTGGGAAATCAAACAAAGGAAATGGCAGAGAGGTCTTCAAGCACTCCGAGGACGCCTTCTAATCCAAGTCAGCATAATAGTCTCACTCGGCGTGGGAAGCGGGCCTTGAAACAATCCAAACTCTCACTAGAAGAAATAACGTTTGCAAGGGGGGTGATTTTGAATGACACCTCAACCCGGTCATCCAAAAACATGAGCTATTTGACTCATGGCACCCTCACACAGATAGAGGACAATGAGAAAGATAAAGGGGCTACCACTCAGTCCCTCCTTTCAAATTGCTCTCTGGGGAATCAGGGCACCATTCAAATGAATGACTCTGCATTGCCCATTGCAAAGGAATCAGCATTTCCATCAGCTAGACATACAGTATCAGCCTGCAGTTATACCTTCAGGGAGAGCAGTTCTGGGATCCAAAAAAGCAGTCATTTCTCACAAGGAACCAAGAGAAATAACCTTTCTGTAGCCTTCCTAACCTCAGAAATGACTGGAGGTCAAGGAAAGTTCAGCTCCCTAGGGAAAAACACCACAAACCAACTCGTGTACAAGAAACGCGAAAACACTCTTTTGCAACCAGGCTTGTCTGAAGCATTTGGCAAAGGTGAGTCACTCCCGAAAGCTCATGTTCATCAAGAAGACTCTTTCCCTACAAAAGCTAGCAATGATTCTTCTGGCCGCCTGGATCTCATGGAGAAGATCTTCTTTCAGAAAACCCAGGGAGCTGTTAAATTAAAGAAAATAAATGGATCTGGAAACATGCCCTTTCTGAAATGGACAACAGACAGCTCTGAAAAGATTCACTCTGAGCTGCTGGGCCCCCTTACTTGGGATAACAACAGAGCTACCCAGATACCAAGAGAAGAGTGGAAATCCCAAAAGAAGTCGCAGGAAAACATAGCTTTTAAGAGCAAGGACACTATTTTGCCCCTGGGCCCTTGTGAAAACAGTCATTCAATAGCAGCAATAAATGAAGGACAAGGTAAACTCCAAAGAGAAGCCACCGGGGCAAAGCAAGGAGAGATCAGAAGACTGTGCACAGAGAACCCACCAGTCTCAAAACGCCATCAAAGGGAAATAACCCTTACTACTCTTCAGCCAGAGAAAGACAAAATTGAGTATGATGATTTGTTCTCAACTGAAATGAAGAGAGATGATTTTGACATCTATGGTGAAGATGAAAATCAAGGCCTTCGCAGCTTTCAAAAGAGAACACGACACTATTTCATTGCTGCAGTGGAGCGTCTCTGGGATTATGGAATGAGTACATCTCCCCATGCACTAAGAAACAGGTATGGGTGCATTGATTATTCCTCTGTCCTTCTGTTGCTACATTTGACTTTAGCAGGTGCTGAAACAATATGAAAAACACAGCTAATCTGCAGGAATAAGTCTCCAACAATTGCTTTATAGAGGAACCCCAAGATCCAGGAAGCAAAGTGTAGATGGAGCTGAGGAGAAAATAGGAGATTAGATACTGACACCAACAATGAGAGTTACAAAAAGGTAAATGGGTCAAGAAGCATCAATGGGGAGCAGGAAGAAAGTCAGCCTCACCTATCAACCTTGTGAGCAGAGGAGCAATCAATGTTATGAAAGGATTCTGAGAGAGGCAGGAGGAAGAAGTAAAATGTGTGGTAAAGACATTGAGGATCCAGGGAACGTTGTTTTCCATGGTACTGGCGATCCAGGGAGTAAAGTGGGAGGATTTGATTGTTAGGGAAGCAGACGGAGGTTGGGCAGGGAAGAGAAAGCACAGAGAAATTTGAAAGATAAGGAGAGTCAATCAATCAACAAGTATTTATTGAGCACCTACTATGTGCCAGACACACTTGTATACACTAGGGTGCAGCAAAATAGGAGCTTACATTCTACTGGGGGAAGCAAGAGGTAATAAATCAGCAGAAAAATAAATAGGGGAATCTTGATGGTGCTGTTTCAGGAGATAGAATCTAATATAATAGAGAGTGACTGGTGGTGTTACATTAGCTGTGTTGGTCAGAGAAATCCTCTGGGGAATTGAGACCTAAATGATGAGAAGAGGACACCTGGTGGAGCTCTGACAGTGGTTTCCAGGCAGAGGAAACAAGACATGCCAAGGCTCTGAGAATGGAATAGAGTGAAGAACTGGGATGGGGGTGGTCATGGGAGATGAGCAGTGGTCAGATCACATAGGTCCTAGAGGAAGGTTAGGTGCCCTCTTCATTACTCATTGTCACATTCTTACCTCGCTGTCTACCTCAACTAGGCCCTTATTGCTGCACAGCAACTGTAGAATATTTCCCTAGTCTACTCACTTTCCCACTGTCCTAGACCCCTATCCTAAATTTTCTTTTTCCTTAAATCTCCAACCCCTTTTACCCATTCTCCAACACCCCACTCATTGATAGCCAATGTCTGTGCAATGAACCTCCCAACTTCCCACACATTTCTTGACATCCGTAACCACATACTGTCTTCATGCTTATGGCAATAAATAGGCAGTGCTCCTAAGGCCAGCCTCTCAGGTTTCCTAGTCAACCATCTCCAACTTTCCATTACAGTGCATTTCATCTTATCCAACTCTCAGTTCATTATCAAATTCTGGTTATTTTTTGAAATTATAACCAGCAGTATTCTTTGACGGATTAGAGAGAAAAGATGTGGTTGTGAGAAAAAATGATGAGTTAGGAATAACTTCAGTGTTTAGGGTCTGAGTAACTAATAGGAGGGTTAGTAAAAAAAATGAAAGAAAATTGGTGTCAGACCAGATGAGAGCACATCAAGGATGGAGTAATCGGAGTTCCTGGGTGGCTGTCAGCTAAGTGTCCAACTTTAGCTCAGATCATGGTCTCACAGTTTGTGAGTTCAAGCCCTACACCAGGCTTTGCGCTGACAGCACAGAGCCTGCTTAGAATTCTCTCTCTCTGGCCCCCTTTCTCTCTGACCCTCCCTGTACTCTCTGTCTCTCTCAAAATAAATAAAGCTTAAAAACAAAGATGGAGTAATCAACTACCAAATATTACTGAGAGTTCAACTAAGACGAGGACTGACAATTAGTAAACGTCAGCGGTGACTTTGAAAGTGTGATGTGGAAGGCTTGAGGTAGAAGATATTTATCTGAGGAAACACTCAAGGGTCTGTCTTTAACATGTTTAGCTTGAGATGCCCACTAGACACCCAAACTGAGATGTTGAGTAGCCAGTTGGATATATGAGTCTGGAATCCAAGAAAGAGCTCTGTGCTCAAGATAAATACGTTTGGGAGCCATAAGCATATTCATAGCATTCAAATAAGACTCGATGGGACTATCAAGAGAATAAAAGCTGATGTAAACCATGCCCACTTTAAGCTGGGTCCCCAAAAGTCTACATCCTCAAGATAACAGTAAACCAGTTAACTCACTTCATTGGCTTGCAGCCCAGTTTTCTGTCATCTGTGTTGTCCATGAAATCCCTATTCTTTTTTTTTTAAGTTTTTGTTTTAAATGTTTTATTTATTTCTTAGGAGAGAGAGAGAGAGACAGTGTGAGCAGGGGAGGGTCAGAGAGAGAGGGAGTCACAGACTGAAACAGGCTCCAGGCACTGAGCTGGCAGTCAGCACAGAGCCTGACGCGGGGCTCGAACCCACGAACTGCGAGATCATGACCTAAGCGAAAGTCGGACGCTCAACCGACTAAGCCACCCAGGCGCCCCATGAAATCTCTATTCTTGATCACACTTTATGCAAATCTCAGATTGGCAGTGCCTGCAGACTAATCTAACACCCCTCCTCTTGACCTGGCCTGGCATTAGGACTCATCTCTGATCAACAGAATATAACAGAACTTTGTTACCTATAGATGTGGTGGAAGTGATGCTGGTTTGCAAAATACCACATAGCTCACATCTAGTTCTCCTGGGATGCTCTCTCTGAAAGAAGCCAACCACGAAGTACAAAATCTGATTATCCTGGTGCTCTCATGCTAGAAAGATCACATGTATGCCTTCTGTTCAAGAGTCCCAGCAAGTGTAGATTTCCATTATTCTCCACCAAGGCATCAGACATGTGAATGAAGCCATTTTGGACCCTCCAGATAAGCCCAGATGCCAGCTGAATACCATGGAGTGACTACATATGATACCATGAGAGCAAAACTATCACCTTGCCAAGCACTGCTGCAATTCTGACTTAACAGAATTGAAAAGTATAATAAAATGGTTGCTATTTTAAGCCACTTAAGTTTTGATGTAGTTTGTGATACAGCAACAAATAGAGGAGACATAAAGGCTAGAGTGTGAAGGATTTACCTATTTTTAAAAAAATTTTAATTTTTATTCATTTTTTGAGAGAGAGAGAGAGAGAGACAGAGTGCAAGCAGGGGAGGGACAGACAGAGAGGGAGACACAGAGTCCAAAGCAGGCTCCATGCAGGGTTTGAACTCACAAACCTCAAGATCATGACCTGAGCCTAAGTTGGATGCTTAACTGACTGAACCCCCCAGGCCCCAGCATTTACCAAGTTTTTAATTGAAATTATGGAAGGAAAGAAAGAGTGATTAGAGAAGAAGCAATAATTGAAGAGGTTTTGTCTGAATATTTTCCAAAATTGAAAAACAAAATCATAAATGCACAGATTCAGGGAGCCCAACAAATCTCAAACAGTATGAATAAAAAAATCAACACCTAGTGTTGTGGGCGAAATGACACAGAGGACAAGACACACACAAAAGACAGACACAGACAACTCCGGCCGGAGGAACAATTCTCCACAAGCCCCTCTTGCGGTTTATTTTATACCCCGGTAACTGGATACAAACTGAAACCTGCAAGCTGCATTCCTTTACCAATTAAGAGCAAGTAGCCAAACACATTTCAAGGACAGGTGGGAGCAAAGGGAGGAAGCGACCACAACATGTTTCCTAAGAGGCCTGCTCACAATTCCAGCCTCCTCCTTATTTCTAAGGAGGGCATGTTCCCTCGTTTGCAAGCGGACCATTAAACTTGGATACTGTGTGCAGGCCTCCTGGCAGAGCATCCTGTTTGCAGGAATGCCTTGCCCAGGCAGGGAGCCCCGCGTGCAGGCACATCCCCGCGTCCCTAACCACGCTTTCTTGTGGTCACTGTTGGGCTCCCACACCTAGGCATGTTTAATCAGAGTGAAACTTAAGAAAATCCAAAAAAGCCACCAAAGAGGAGCACCTGGATGGCTCAGTCACTTGAGTGTCCAACTCTGGATTTCAGCTCACGTCATGATCTCACAGTTTATGGGTTTGAGTCCTATGTTGGTTTCTGTGCTCACAATGCAAACCCTGCTTGGGATTCTGTCTCCCTTCTTCTCTCTCTCTCTCTCTCTCTCTCTCTCTCTCTCTCTGCCCCTCCCCCACTTGTGTGCATGGACACACACACTCTCAAAATAACTAAACTTTTTTTTAAAGCAGCCAAAGAAAAAAGACAGCATACATTCAATTGCAATATAGAAAAGTGACTTTTCAATAGGGCTAATTAAACATAGAAAACAGGGAAATTATGTCTAAAAGACTTTGAAATACAATAACTGCCAACCTAGAGTTCTATAGCTATCGAACATGTGATTCAGAGTTCAAAGTGAAATGGGACATTTTCAGAGAAACAGAAATAGAAGAATCTCACCACCAGCAAAAACCCAGTAAAAATATTCTAATGATGTACTTGAGACAATAGGAAAGTGATAATGAAAGAAGTAAAAGACAAGAAGGACTAAAAAAAGGAAAGGGTAAATTATGGATAAGTATAAATATTGTTCGTATCAAGAATGGTAAAAACATCTTACGAGGTCTAAGATATAATTGCTTTTTTCACAATGGGTTTACCACCAAAACACAGGTGTCATGAAAAGAACCCCTAAATCTAAGCCAAAATTGGAAAGAAAAACGCTCATATGAACACTGTCATCATTGCATGCATAAATTTGGGCAAATCTCCCACTCCTAGCCATCTGATCTACAGATGTAGTGAGATCAAGAAAAGAACCATTGAAAATTTGAGAAGGAGGCCGCTGAGATGGGAATAGAACCCCTTCACGTATGCCTGGGTCTCGGACAGACAGAAGGCCAAAAGTGAGTGTGGTATCATTGTTGATATCTCTCCTTGGAAATCAGAGACCACCAAGTATTATGTGACAATCGCTCATTATCCAGAACAAAGAGAATTCATCAAAAACATGATTACAGGCCCATCTCAGGCTGACTGTGCTCCCTGATTGTTGCTGCTGCTGCTTGGATCCCACTGATACAAGGAAAGTATCAGCCAGAAGAAATGCAAGGAAAAAGTTAAGGAAGTCAGCACCTATATTAAGAAATTTGGCCCTTTTAAGGTTGATGCAGTTCCTTAAGAGGCTAACAGAAGGGCAAGGTAAGTCTCCATAAAACCCAGGGAAGAGACTGTAAAACTCCTTTCTGGATCCTGTCGGGAGTCACAGCTGAAAAGAGAAAGAAAAGAAAAGAAAAAAGAAAAGAAAAGAAAGAAAAGAAAAGAAAAGAAAAGAAAAGAAAAGAAAAGAAAAGAAAAGAAAAGAAAAGAAAAGAAAGAAAAGAGGGAGGGAGGGGAAGGAAGGAAGGAAGGAAGGAAGGAAGGAAGAAAGGAAGGAAGGAAGAAAGAGAGAGAGAGAGAAGAGAAAGAGAAAGAAAGAAGGAAGGAAGGAAAGAAAGAAAGAAGGAAAAAGAAAGAAGAAGAAAGAAAAGGAAGGGAAAGAGAAGGAAGGAAGGAAGGAGAGAAGAAGGAGAGAGAAAGAAAGAAAGAAGAAAGAAGAAGAAGAAAGAAAAGAAGGAAGAAAAAGAAGGAAGGAAGGAAGGAAGGAAGGAAGGAAGGAAGAAGAAGAGAAAGAAAGAAAGAAAGAAAGAAAGAAAGAAAGAAAGAAAGAAAGAAAGAAAGAAAGAAAGAAAGAAAAAGAAAGAAAGAAAGAAAAGAAAGGGAAAAGAAAGGAAGGAAGGAAGGAAGGAATTTGGCAACAATCCCAACACAGTAGTATTTGTGCCAGTTTCTGGTTGGAATGATGACAAAATGCTGGAGCCAAGTGCTAACATGCCCTTGACTCAAGGGATGAAACGTCAACCACAGAGATGGCTATGCCAAGGGAACCGTGCTGCTGGAAACTTGGGACTGCCCCTCCCAGCAGCTCATCCAGCTGACAAGCCCCTTTGTCTACCCCTCGAGTATGTCTACTAGACTGGTGGCATTGGTACTGTCCTTGTGAGCTGAGTGGAGATTGTTCTCCAACCCGGCACGGCTGTCACCTTTGCTCCAGTCAGTGTTACAACTGAAGTCAAGTCTGTTGAAATGGACCGTGAAGCTTTGACTTAAGCTCTCTCTGGGGACAGTGTGGGCCTCAATGTCAAGAGCATATCTGTAGGGGCGCCCGGCTGCCTCAGTCGGCGGAGCGTGAGACTCTTGATCTCAGGGTTGTAGGTTTGAACCCCACACTGGGTGTAGAGATAAAATCTTAAAAAAGAATGTATGTGTCAAACGTGTTTGTTGTAGTGATATGGCTAGTGACAGCGCAAATGACCCACCAGTGGAAGTAGCTGGCTTCCCAGCTCAGATGATTATTCTGAGCCATCCGATCCAGATGGTCAGACAGCTTACGTTGTTGGCAAGTTTGCTGACCTGAAGAAGATTGATCACTGTTCTGGAAAGAAGCGGGAAGAAGGCCTCAAAGTCTTGAAACTTGGTGAGGCTCCCATGGTTGCTGTAGTCTCTGCCAAGCCCGTAAGTGTAGCGAGCTTCTCTGGCTACCCTCCTCTGGGCCGGTTTGCTCTTCCCAACATGAGCCAGACAGTTGCTGTGGGTGTCGCAAAGACAAGGTCACCAAGTCTGCCAAAAAAGTGAAGTGAATATAATCCCTACCTAGTACCTGCCACCTCAGTCTTAGTGGTGGAAGAACAATCCCAGAACTATCCCAATTGGCCATTTCAGTTTAATGGTAAACAACTGCTTAATGAGAACAGTGCACCCTAAATCCCTCCAAAGAAGAGGAGAATATTTTGTGGACCATTGTGTTCTGTGTGTGTGTCGCAATTTTATTAATTAAAAAAAAAAAAAAACGATACTTAAATTTTTTTTTAATTTACTTATTTTTGAGAGACAGAGAGACAGAGCACAAGCAGGGGAGGGGCAGAGAGAGAGGGAGACTCAGAATACAAAGCAGGCTCCAGGCTCCGGGCTGTCAGCACAGAGTTCAAAGCGGGCTCAAACCCACAAACCATGAGACCATGACCTAAGCCGAAGTCAGACGCCTAACTGACTGAGCCACCCAGGTGCCACAAAACAAGCAATACTGCTTAATGGAAACAACTTGACTGCAGATTATCCCAGAGCATATGAACTTGAAAAACATTTGGGCTAGTGTCTATCTTTTCGAGAGTTTCAGAATGCCCAGTCCTTATAAGTGCTTGCCTTCAACCCAACTAAATGGAGCTCTTTTACCAATTAATTTTAGCAATACCATCCAGATGTCAAAAAGCATGACACATTTACAACATAGATGATAGATAGATAGATAGATAGATAGATAGATAGATAGATAGATAGACACACAAACACAAATATCTTACAACTTTTCTTTTTACTAATATTAATAGAGAGGACATTTCAGCTTAATTTCCAAATACTTCCCTTTCTCGCTTTTTCTTTCCTTCTGATGAGATTTCTACCTGAAGTTGGCCTGTCAAAGGATGGCCCCCAGGTCCTAGAGAAGGTGGGAATGGAAAGTTTACATCACAAAAGCACAGATTGAGTACAGGAGACTTTGGTTTCCAGGGTCCAGATCTTTTCAAGCATTTTGAAAGAAACCAGCAGAGGTTTGGAGGATTGGTAAAAAGGACAGGTAAAGTTTCAACTTGAGGAACCATACCTTTTACCTCGCAGATATCTGCAAGACAAAGACAGTTGTCGCCAATTCCCCTCAAAGAATTGCATTGTAGCTTTTGTCAGTTCTGTAGTGATTAATTCGATGAAGCTATTTTGGAATTTTGAAACTTTCGGAGGCTTTCACATACAATTAATGTACGAGTCCCATTTTATTTCTTTGATTTGGGAGCCCTTGCTTTTAAGTGTACTTTTTTTTTAATTTGAGAGAAAGAGAGAGACAGAAAGAATCTTACACAGGCTCCATGCTCAGGGTGGAGCCTGACTCAGGGCTCCATGCAGTGCTGGACACAGCACTCAATCTCACGACCTGAGCCAAAATCAGGAGTCAAACACTTAACGGATTGACCCACCCAGGCACCCCTTAAATGCACTTTTTAAATGCTCTTGTCTATCTTTTTTTTGTTTTCTTTATTTAATTTCGAGTTAGTTAACATACAGTATAGTTTTGGCTTCAGGAGTAGAACTTAGTGATTCATCACTTATATATAACACGCAGTGCTCATCCTAACAAGTGCCCTCCTTAATGCCCATTACCCATTTAGCCCATTACCGCCCCCCCACCTTCCTCCAGCAACCCTCAGTTTGTTGTCTGTATTTAAGTCTCTTAGGGTTTGCTTCCTTCTCGGTTTTTATCTTCTTTTTTGTTCCCTTCCCCTATTTTCATCTGTTGTGTTTCTGAAATTGCACATATGCGTGAAGTCAAGCAATACTTATATTTCTCTGGCTGACTAATTTCACTTAGCGTAATACCCTCTAGTTCCATCCATGTTGCTGCAAATGGCAAGTTTCCATTCTTTTTGATTGCCAAGTAATACTCCATGATGTGTGTGTGTGTGTGTGTGTGTGTGTGACATCTTCTTTATCCATTCATCAGTTAATGGACATGTGAGGTCTTTGGAACATTCCCCATAACGGCCATTATAATTCCAGGTTGTTCTTAGTAAAATTTTGCCCCCTTGCTAGCCATCTGCAGCTTCTGGCACTATACTTCTTATCTGTGAAACATGTGTGTGTGCCAGAAGGCGGCACATTCAGCTCTCTGGATACAGAGGATCTCATGTGTTTAGCCAGCTCTTGGAATTCCTCAGAGCCAAGCTAATGCCTCAGCTCTTTGGCTTCTGAGATACTCTTTGTGCCACAGCCTTTACTTCGTGTGCACAGTAATAGAAACCAACGGTAACTGGAAGACCGGAACTGTGGACACCAGCAGTAACCAGCAAACTAGGAACCAGGGGCAGGAGTAACCGAGCAGGCCTGAAGGAGTGGAGGCCGCAGACTGAGTCCCTACCAATAGAGAGCAGCAGCAGCCCCCAGCAGGCCCCGGCATGGAGTCTGGGCGATGAGTGCAGGCACATAGGGAATTGCAAAGTAAACCCTCGGGACTTCCCAGCGTGGCATCCAGGGACAAAACCAAAGACCGCTTTAGATGCTACTGCAGACTGGCCCACAGAGGTCCCTGTGTGCACGTCCAGCAAGTCCCAGCGAGGACTAAACCAGCAGACTCCACTGATAGGGACGGCAGAATAGAACTCAGGAAAGCACTGAACCAGCAAAGCCCAGTGGATAACGACTGCAGACTAGAAACAGGGAAGGGCCTCCAGCATGGAACTGGGGACTGAACCAAAGGCTGAAGACTGGCTCTTCGTTAGAGCCTCCTGTCACTCGGGTCTGGCTGGTTAGCCCAGCACTGGAAAGCCAGTTACACACAGCTTGAGAGCAGAAAGCTCAGAACTCAACCAAGGAGCTCACCAGCAACCCCGGGAAGCAAGAAGACAGTGAACTTGAAGGGTTCACAGGGTGCCCCACTTTCCTGTTTCAGAATGCCACCATCAACCTCATAAACCGACTTACTTGGTTGAATCTGGTTTTTTAACAGACATGGTGGCAGCAGGATTGTGATCACACGTATGACCTCACTGATGCTGATGTGGAAATTTCAGATCGACTGTTAAAAGATCACATTCCTGGGATTCGTTGAGACTATGATTCTTGTTTTGCTGTGCTTGTGGACAAATGACTCCAATTATGGCTTTTTCTTAACAAAACAAAATACAGCTTGATGCTGTTTCCAAGCTACAGAGCTAAAGCATAGAAGTATGAAAGGCTGAGGGGCGCCTGGGTGGCTCAGTCGGTTGGGTGTCCGACTTTGGCTCAGATCATGATCTCACAGTTCGTAGGTTCGAGTCCCGCATTGGGCTCTACACTGACAGCTCAGAGCCGACTTCGGATTCTGTGTCTCCCTCTCTCTGCGCCTCCCCTGCTCATGCTCTGTCTCTCTCTGTGTCAAAAATAGACATTAAAAAATTAAAATAAAAGAAGTATGAAAGGCTGAAATTAAAGGATGGGAAATAGCACGCCATGAAAACCTGAAGCAAAAGGAAGGTAGTGGGACTTCTGCTTCTGGATAGAGAGGAGGTCATGGCACGCCAGCACTCCTGCTGCACCAACTATAAACACTAGATACATTCCAAAAATCTATATTTTAAAAATCTTTGGAGAACTGAGGAACAGGAACAATTGGATGAACTAAAATGGAAGTGCGAGAGGACAACCACATAGTTGTAGTTTTCTTTCTTGGTGGATTTGCTGAAGTGTCTTATAGGCCGAGGGAACAGAGACTATATAATTCCTCAATCAAAAGTCTGGGAAGGGCGGGGGGCACCTAGGTTGCTCAGTCGGTTAAGCATCCAACTTAAGCTTGGGTCATGATCTCATGGTTGGTGGGTTCGGGCTCCCCGTCGGGTTCTGTCCTGACAGTTCAGAGCCCGGAGCCTGCTTTAGATTCTGTTCTCCCTCTCTCTCCTTCCCCCTTTCATGTTGACTCTCTCTCTCTCTCAAAAAGGAATAAACATTAAAAAATTTAAAATATGTTTATAAGCCCTACATATGTTTAACATTCAACAAATATATTTTTTTTAATTTTATGTTTATTTTTGAGAGCGACCACGAGCAGGGGAGGAGCAGAGAGAGAAGGTGACACAGAATCTGAAGAAGGCTCCAGGCTCTGAGGTGTCAGCACAGAGCCTGATGTGGGACTTGACCCCACAAGCTGTAAGATCATGATCTGAGCTGAAGTCAGACACTTAACCAACTGAGCCACCCACCGCCCCTCAACAAATACTCTTTGACCCCCTCCTATGGGCCGGACACTTGTTCCAGCTGCTGGGAATACAGCAGTGGACAAAACAGACAAAAGCCCTGCTTTCATAGAACTTACGTACTAGTGAAGCCTGAAGGGAGAGTATGTCAGGAAGATGGAGTGGTTAACTATGCAAAATGTTGCTTAGTCGTCCAATAAGATGAAGACACAACAAAACTGACTTTCAGCTTTGATAAGCCGCTCCCCTAATTTGGATACCATCTGAATATGGATAATGTCCATCTAGATCTCTTATGAGCTCTCAGCCTCTAAGTATTTCCCAATTGAATTTACACAGATGTCCATGTGTTCAAAATTGTATACTCCAACCAGCTCATCCTCCAGGGTTCTCCGTCTCAGCGAATCACATCACCATCCATCCATTTTCCCAAATCGGAAGCCTGGAAATTATCTTTAATCCTTTGTTCTCCTCTCTCTGCCCCATTATAGTTCCAGTTCGTCATCAGCTCTACTCAGTGTGTCTCAAATACAGGGAGGGCAAGAATGTGAGCTTTTTCTGCCCACCTAGTCCATGAAGACATTGTTTTTCTTCTGCTTCCCTCCCCACCCCCGCCAGGGCTCTAGGTGGGGATGTCCCTCAGTTCAAGAAGGTGGTTTTCCAGGAATTTACAGATGGATCCTTCACTCAGCCCTTATACCGTGGAGAACTGAATGAACACTTGGGACTCTTAGGGCCATATATAAGAGCAGAAGTTGAAGACAATATCATGGTGAGTTGAGGACAATGGAATTATAAGAAAATTAATCGTGTGTGTGTGTGTGTGTGTGTGTGTGTGTGTTGTTTCTGATTATAAATGTAATGAATTCTCAGTACACCTGGGTAGCTTAGTTGGTTAAATGTCTGACTCCGGATTTCAGCTCAGGTCATGATCTCACAGTTTGTGAGTTCAAGCCTGCATCAGGCTCCATGCTGACAATGCAGAGCCCACTTGGAATTCTCCTTTTCTCCCTCTCTCTCTGCGCTTCCCCTGCTCATGCTTTCTCTCTGTCTCTCAAAATAAATAAACTTAAGAAAAATAATGTAGGGGCACCTGGGTGGCTCAGTTGGTTGAGCATCTGACCCGTGGTTTCGGCTCAGGTCATGATCTCACAGTTTTGTTCATTTGAGCCCCACATCGGGCTCTGCACTGATAGCATGGAGACTGTTAGGGATTCTCTCTCCCCCCTTTGCTCTGCCCCTCCCCCACTTGAACTGTCCCTGTCTCAAAATAAACACGTAAACTTAAAAAAAATTTTTTTAATTGCAAACTAATATATTCTCGACACCTAGGTGGCTCAGTCAGTTGAGCGGCCGACTTCAGCTCATGTCATGATCTCATAGTTCGTGAGTTTGAGCCCCACATTGGGCTTGCTGCTGACAACACAGAGCCTGATTCGAATCCTTTGTCCCCCTCTCTGTCCCTCCCTCTCTCATGCTGTCTCTTAAAAGTAAATAAAAACATTTAAAAATAATGTATTCTCACTTTTGAAAATTTTTAAAGTATAGAAAATAAAGAAGTTGAAAAATAATCCCATAATTACCATTTTGGGGTATGTATATTTCTATGTATAATTCTAATCCTTTGACTAAATATCATGCGGTAAATATTTCTCATGTCATTAAAAGGACTTTCTAAGTACTTTAATGATGGCATAATAGTCTGTTATGTGAATTTATGGTTTACTGAGCCATATGCTTTGAACAACCGTTTAAATAATTTGATATTTTTTTTAACAGTTCAGTAATGCTGTAATCACAACCCCTTCCCAGGACAAAATTCCAGAAATACAATGTACAGGACCATTTTAGGACTTTCTCTAATGAATTATCTGTTAATGCCCTTTGTCCATTTAACATTTTTAAAGGGATTGCTTTTCTTACCAATTTATATTACCTTATATGTTATATATTTTTCCAAGTTTGTTGTCTTTTAATTTTATATATAGTGGTTTTTGAAATAAAACAGGTTTCACTTTTTAGGCAGTAACCCATAAATCTTTCTTCTGTGACACTTACATAGCGTTTATGTTTATAAAAATCCTTCCCATGGGGCGCCTTTGTGGCTCAGTCAGTTAAGCATCCAGCTTGGCTTATGTCTTGATCTCACGGTTTGTGAGTTGGAGCCCCACGTCAGGCTCTGTGCTGATAGCTCAGAGCCTGGAGCCTGCTTCCAATTCTGTGACTCCCTCCCTCTCTCTCTGCCCTTCCCCTGCTTGTGCTCCGTCTGTCTCTCTCCCTCTCAAAAAACAGACATTTAAATAAATAAATATTTTTCCCTATATATTTTTTTATTTTTTTAATGTTTTTATTTATTTCTGAGAGAGAGAGAGAGACAGCATGAGGAGGGGAGGGTCAGAGAGAGAGGGAGATACAGAATCTGAAACACACTCCAAACTCTGAGCTAGCTGTCAGCACAGAACCTGATATGGGGCTCGAACCCACGAACCGTGAGATCACGACCTGAGCCAAAGTCGGACACTTATCCGACTGAGCCACCCAGGCGCCCCCAAAGGTTTTTTCTTAAAATCACTTACACTTTCTTCAACTTTATTTTACAGTTTAATTTCTTAACATTTAACCTTTTCAT
>JAESUZ010002987.1:0-138553 GCA_017311185.1 Proteles cristata cristata
GAGATCATGACCTAAGCAAAAGTCAGATGCTTAACCGACTAAGCCACCCAGGTGCCCCTTTAATGGGTTTTTAAAAGCAAGCCTTTACCTAACAGAAAGCCCTATTCAGAGGTGGTTTCAAGTGCTAAGGCAGAGCGGGACACACCAGGACACTTCAGAGTGGCCCATTTGACTCGGAGTCCCCTAAAAACCAAATGCAGTTACATTAGCCAAGACTCTCAGGAGAGGAATCAACATGCTCACTTGTTACTGGGTTATTTGGGGATGTCTTTAAAGCACTTGAAACTCATCAAAGACAAGTACTACTACTTGGAGTTAGAGGAGGTAACTTGAAAGCAATAAAGTAAAATATCACTTTATCCAGAAGGTGGTAAACATATGGAACCTATTACCTTAGGAAGTGATGCTGGCTAAAAATAGAAAAAGGGTCAAGAAGGGCTGAGAGAAACTTTTGGATTTTATATCCAAGGGAAAGGTACATATGTGATGGACCTTTCAACTTCTTTGGGAATGACGTAGGTGACATCCTCTTATAAGTTCCTATTTGGCTTAATGATAGAATAGCATTTCTTATATTCTCATCTTAATTCTTTTGGATTTATTTTGGATTTATTTTGGATTTAATTCTCCTTTGTATTTATTTAATTTTATTTTTTAAATGTTTTATTTATTTTTGAGAGAGAGACAGAGACAGAGTGTGAGCAGGGGAGGGTCAGAGGGAAGCACAGAATACGAAGCAGGCTCTAGGCTCTGAGCTGTCAGCACAGAGCCTGACATGGGGCTTGAACCCACGAACTGTGAGATCATGACCTGAGGTGAAGTCGGCCGCTTAGCCAACTGAGCCACCTAAGCGTGCCTCTTTATCTCCTTTTGAAAAATCTACTCTCTTTTCCCCCTCTTTGCTGCTTCCCCTTCCAAATCCAGAGGGATTTGTTTCAAGTATTTTCTCTCCCCATCAGTCCCAGAATTCTGAGCACCTGGAGCTTCACTGTTCAATACAGTAGCCAGTAGATACACATGGCTACTTAAATTTAAATTCAATTAAAATTAAGTGAAATCAATATTTTAGTTCCTCAGTTGAACTAGAAAAATTTCAAGCGTTCAATGATCCCATGTGACTAGTGGCTAAGCTACTAGGGCTCAGATAAAGGATATTTCTATTATTACAGAAAGTTTCATTGGACACCACTGAATTACATTTCTATTCTCCTCTTTCCCAAAGGCCTAGACATTCATAAATTTGACAACAGAAACATTTCTTAATGCATATTATCCCGGCACTGCACTCAGCTTTTTACATATGTAATCTCATTTAATCCCCTCAACATACTTGTGAGCTACATACTATTATCATCTTTGTTTCATAGATGAGGAAACCAAGTCTCAGAGAAACTAAATAACTTGTCTGAAGCCACACATCTAGTAACTGGCAGAGCTGGGCCTGGAACCCCAGCCTGATTTTAAAGCCCATGCTTTTAACCACTCAACCAGACTATCTCCCGTCAATTCCTCTCTTCCTCTCAAGTTCATGATGTCATCATCGTCTTGTATCACACAAGAAGGAGATGACATCATGTGCAAATACCCTGGCATCCATCCTGTTTTGAGCCACGTAGATTCAACTTGAACATCTCCTTTCTCTCACCTATCACCCGGCTATCCTTTCCTACTCATTTCCCCACCTTTCCTTTCCTATTCTGAAAGATGCATATTGTAAGAAATACTTGTGCATGACTGATTGATTTCCTAAACTCAACCACACAAACATTGCTCTGGGTCCAACCGCTTTTCCTCCAGAGCCCAGTATGGGCAAAAGTTGGAGAGAGGACAGGTAAAATAGAAGTCCTTCTGACAGCAATCAGAGTCAGTGTTTTTGAAAAGAAAATGTAGTTATGTTGGAAGACTATGAAAATTTTAACCTCCTCCTCCCCAAACCCAGTCCAACTCTGAGATTTACTCAGTACCTCGTTTAAAACTCAGGCCAAAAGGTCAGTATTTGTCTATATCATCTGTCTGCCTATATCATCTTTATAGCCACATTTTTAGTACATTTTCAAACATCCCATTACACTGCAAAATGGATATTTCACTCACAAATTTATCTCAAGTGTGTCCTAAAATGGTGTGCTTTGGAACACTATTATGCAAGATGTTAAAATGTGTTCTATAGGGATAAAAGTCTTTAGTGATCAAACGTGCTTGGAAACTACCAGATTAAAACTGCTAAGCAGATTTCTTTAAGGTGGACTTCTCAAAGTCTTGAGGTAAATTGAGTTAAGCCACTTTCCTGCCCCAAACCATTTAATCCCTACCACAGTTTACAAGGCCCTACATGAGCCGGCCCCTGCCTTCCTTTTCAGTGTCATCTGGTACCCCTCTCCTCCTTAACACTACCCTCCAGCATATCAGTTTACTTGCTATTCCTTGAACAGGCTAAACTCTTTCCTGCCTCAGGCATTTCCAGTATTCAGTGTCCTCTGTGCCTGACTCTTCCCCTTGCTACTCCAATGGGACAGCCTGTAAGTTTCAGATCAAATATCACCTCTTTGGAGATCCCTTCCCTGATGATTCTATCTAAATGGTTCCAACACATCCTTCCGCCATGCTCAATTGCATCCCTCTGTTTTATTTATTTCTGAGAGAGAGAGAGAGACAGCGTGAGCAGGGGAGGGTCAGAGAGAGAGGGAGATACAGAATCTGAAGCAGGCTCCAGGCTCTGAGCTAGCTGTCAGCACAGAGCCCGACGCGGGGCTTGAACCCACGAACTGTGAGATCATGACCTGAGCCGAAGTCGGCCGCTTAACCGACTGAGCCACCCAGGCGCCCCTAATTCAAAGCATTTATTATCTTACCAAGATTCTCTCATTTATTTATTCCTTGACTTGTATATTTTCTGTCTTTCCAACTAAGATATTAGCTGATATTAGTGATAGCAGAGACCACATTTGCCCTATTCACCATTCTGTCTCCAGATCCTGTAACAGTTCCTGAAATATTTGCTCAACTGAAATTATAAATAATGATTGAAATTATAAATAATTGAAATTATTAAAATTGATTGAGATTATAAATAATGTCCATGTCTGAAAAAATATGACATAAAAATTTCCCCAAACCTGTTTGAGAATACAACCTCCTCCCTTCAACACACACTTAAAAAAATTAACTCCTAACTCATGGTCTATGGTACACAAGTTGGAAAATGATGATCTAAATTTTTGAGGATTTACTTTTTCCATTGGGGGGTTCATAATTTCCCATAAAATTGATAGAGGTTTGGACAATTTTGACCAAAAAGCTGCCATAGTACATATCCAAGAATAAAAGCCAGCAATTTATTTTCTTTCTTCCCTCTTTCCCATACTCACCCAATCAAGTGCTCACATAAAGTTTCTCCATGGAAAGTTAGCAGAAAGATAAAAAGAAAAACACTGAAAGGAGATAGAAATAAATAGCTTTTTTTTTTTTTTTTTTTTTTACTGGGGGCAATCTGGTAACAGACCTTATTAGGGACAAGGAAATGAAAACAGAGGGGTCAGTCTACTTTCTGAAAACGTCAGTGAAATGAAATAGCAACGCAGAACATTTCTACCTGCAGGCTCATAGGAGGAGACTGTAACTAACAGGAATAGCAAGCCAGTACACCAACAGTTTTAATTTCATCTTGTGAACAGAAGGTGGCTAGACAGATGCGTGGTCCAATGTGATAATTACCAGTGTCTGCTCGGAATATAAACTTTCTTGTCTTCTGCTTCATTTTCTTTCCCAGTGAATGGGTTTAAAGAGCCATTTTTGAGATTTTAGTTAGGCTTTCTGCTTTTCTGCCAAGGACATTCATTAAATATTTAATGAAATTCTGGAAGTTGACTTTTAATTATGATATGCAAGCAGGCTGCTTAGTCATAGGTCAGAGAAACACCATAGTAATCCAATGAGAGGGGTCTCTGACTAAATGTAATTATAAAAGTAATGCTAATTATGATTTTTCAAAAAAGAGGGGATTAGGCTCTAGAAATTATAGGCCAGTGATGTTGACATCAATCCTTAGTGGAGATCTCTAGTGGATTCATGAAGAAATGGTTGCAGACACTAAGGAAAGGTAGTGGTGATCACGAGGACCCAGTATGGCTTCATCAAGGGTTAAGTTCTGCATAGTTAATTCCATTTCATTTGGTCAATAACAAACAAAGGAATAAAACAGCGATTACATGCGGGCTCTAGCAGTACACTTCAGGTTTAAAATCATAGCTGTACCACTTATTAGCTGTGAGATCTCAGACACTTGAAATCATCTCTTGGTTCCCCAGTTTTCTGATCTGTAATATCAAAATAAAAGTAGCACTTATTTCATAGGAGTTTTGTGAATGTAAGAAGTGTTTATACAGGTAAATTGTTTTTGAACAGTATCCAGTATCTAAGGGCTTCAGAGCAATATCTAGTAATTGGTCAAAAAACATTAACTGTTCTTATATGGGTGCCTGGAATGTGAGCTGCAGGGCAACAGTGCAAACATACTAATTAAGGAATTTATGTCAATCAGAAAAGAAATTTCTAATGGTGTTTCGCTCGTCGTTTTTATCAATGAAATGGCTGAATGTGTATATAGAATGTCTATTAACTCTGTAGATGTTAAAAGAGATCTACAAAGATAGAGTGAAAATAATAATACTAGCTCACTTAATATGTGCAAATTTCAAGTCCAAGCTCTTGGACTTTAAAATCAACTGTACAAATGTAGGGTGCAGAAGATCTGGCCCAATAGGAGAGTTTATGTGTAAATCCTAGAGGATTATCTGACTGCATTCTCAATATGAATTACCACTGATCAGCCATGCTAATGGAGCCTTATGCTACATTGGTAGAAATATAGTATACAGAACAGGAGAGATGTGTTGGCTCAGCCAGTCCTTTGGTAATATTTGGTTCCTTTTTTTAAACCATGTATGTACGTATGTATGTATGTATGTATGTGAACCCTATGCCCAATGTGGGGCTTCAACTCACGACCCCAAGATCAAGGGTCATACACTCTTCCAACTGAGGTTACCAGGCACTGCTGGTAACATGGTTCTAATGTCCTATTTTAAGAAATGTTTTTGACCATTTGTTGAGGATAGGAACTGTTTTAGTCATTGGTGTATCCCCAATATGTAGAATAATGCTTAGAATGTAGTAGGGGTTCATGGAATGTTTGATGAATAAAATAATGAATAACCAAATATAACACATCCATAAAACATGACCAAGATGATGAAGAGACCATAAACTATGTGATATAAGGAGGAACTGTTGAAAACACTGAAGCTGTTAAACCTGAGGGTATATGATAATCTGTCTTCAGATATTGTTATGTAGATGAGGTATCAGACATTCTGTGCAGTATGAGGTTCATTTTAGAACAAACAAATTTCAACTAAATCTGATAACATTTATATGGCATTTTATAGTTTATTGAGCACTTTATCATACACCACTTCAAATGATTATTTTTTTTTTGTCAACCCTAGTTACTGCTGGAATTTTCCCCCAGTTTAATGAAAAACAGTCACAACTAACACTCATGATGTGCTTACTGTGTGCCAATCATTTTGAACATCTGAATTCATTTCTATTTTATCACATGAGTTAGTTGCTCTTGTTCTCAGGCACACCTTACAGACCACGAAGCTGAGGCAAGGAGGGGTTATGTAACAAACATTCCAAGATCACACACCGGCAGCCAGCAGAGCCAAAGTTTGATTCCCTTCAGTCCGGACTCCAGTCTGTACCCCTAACTGTTACACTACACTAGCACCTTTCCACAGAGGAGGAAACTGAGTGGTGGCTAGATCAAGTGATTTGTTTAAGCTCACGCAGCTAAAAAGTGGCAGTCAGTATCCTAATTCTAACTAAAGATACAATGCTTTCTCCACTACCCTAGATGTTCCTCTTTTTGGATGAAATTTGGACTTTTTAGAGGCATTCAACAGTGTGATTAGGTACAGGACTGGAGGCTACCTTTGAGGAGGCAATGCCTATAAAGAGGATGAAAGGCACTTCAGTGATCTTTAAGGTTTGACCCCACTCAAGATTTTATGAGTTTATGAGTACAGGATTTCAGGAAGAGTAGAGGAAACCAGCTGAGGAGGAGAGCAAGATGATGAGGGAAGGCCAGTCTGTAAGTGCTTCTCAAAATGTGGTAGAATATTTGTGTCAGAGTCTAAAGCACTTGTTCCACAATTTCCAGGCTTCTCCTCAGACTTCCCGAGCCTATTTCTGGAGTAGGACAAACATACCAAGGGATTCTTGTTGACATACATTTTGAGAACCCCTCATTTACAGTTGGCCTGGACCAGATTAGCAAGAATCTTCAAAGTCATGCTAAAGATAAATAAATGAACAAATGGTTTTAAGATAAAGAGTGATATGAAACGATTTTCTAATTAGGAAGTTCATCCTAGCTCTAATGAGATGGATGGGCAAAATGAGATGGAAAGGTGAAAATGGAGGTGGGAGGAATAGGCATGAGTCTATTTTACTAATTCAGGCAAGATATATTTCCAACTCAGAAGAGTAGTTATAGGTAGCATTTTGATAGTCTCAGTTTGCTATTATAGACTGGGACTCTAAAATTCTTGGTTCCTGAGCTCTCAGTGACCACTCCTTCTTGCAGTGTTTTGTGTCAAGAAAGCTATGGACAAAGAACAATACCCAAGTAGGAATCTAATTACCATTTCAGTAATAGCTGAGTCAATACTCATTAATCCTTTAGTAAAAGTGAATGGGATGATGGAACTTTAACTGGTGTCTTAATGGAGTCTCTTACTCACCCCCAGTCCCTAATCCTAATCTTCAGAACTCAGATGTGCCTGTTTGGGGCAGGAGGTAAGTGGAGAGTGAGGGGGAGAGAGAGAGCAGCCAGATCTCAACAGAGGCCCTGAGTCCATTGACCCAACAAGCTATATGGAGTGGCACAGGGAGAAGACAAAAAGAATGCCAAATTTGTTCCTGAGGCAAGAAGGTAAGAAATGGAAAGGTCCAGAAAAAGAGGTTGACTGGCTCTACACCAATGATACAGATCCTTTCTACAGGTGTAAGTGAAAGAGTGTCATGAATGGGTTCTGGAACAATAACTATAACCACTGTTCAAATGTAACACGATGTACGTTTCAGGCTTTGACCAATAAGCATATCAATTCTTTTTCCCTGGTGGAGGTGCTGTTAAGGGGACAGACAGAGAAAGAAATTTCAAGAGAAGAGTGGAATTTCCACCTCTGCAATACTCAGAGCAAGGAAACTTTTATTATATGGTGACAGTTCCTGTTCTCTAGCTCCTGGCCATGGTTCTAGAAGAAGGCATCCGGGAGAAGGCAGGGAGATAATTTAGAGGATGTAGATAGATTCTTTTGAGCCAGTATCTCACTGGAGAAAAATGAAGCCTATCTCTTGACTTCCTCAAGAAGCAGTTCAAAGCTTTGTGCTGTGGAATAAGAATAGGCCAGTAGCTATGCTACATGACCTATTCAACCAGAGTTTTGCAATCCTTTTCACCAAATTCACCCACTGTGAAGAAATCAGGATGAAGGCCCAAGCCATTTGTCCCTTGGTGACATTACAGAAATGTCCCTTTCTGTTCCCTTTACTCTTTTCCATTTGTTGATTAAAATGAATCATTCTTTACCGAAGAAAAGTTCTCAATCTCATGTTCCTTTTGTGAACTTGGCTGCAGTGATTCGGAGCTGCATCCCAGTCTAAACCCCAATCAAAATTCCACCCACAAGTTTTCTTTCTTGAGAGAGTAGTCTACTCGGGCACGAGCCCGGGAATCATTGCAGCCTAATCAGCTTGTCATCCCTTGGTGCCACATATTCTTGTCTTTGGCAAGCATTCATTCTGAGGTGCATCCTGTAAAGCTCATGATGCTATCTTCATTGAACTCATGCTTATAAGAAGAAAATAAGGGGCTATAGAAAACTTATTTTTAAATTGAATTTAAGTAGTTTTGCCACATTTTAAATGTCAGACGGAACTGTTCCACAGTACATATCTGCCAAGTCTATGCAGGCGGCTGTTTTCAATAGGACTGTTCGTGCCCTATTGTACTAATCTTTTTTTAAACGCACACCTTGCTGGAAAAGGCCAAGAACGCCCACACAGGCAGTGGGCACTGTGACTTTTTTCTTGCTCCAAGTGGATGAATAGGCTCTTGTTTCATTTGTTGTGTTGCACTGTGAAGGTTTCCCAATCATTTTCTTTCCTTGATGGACATTGAGCCTTCCTGGGACACAGCAGGCGACAGTCCCCATACTCTCCCAGGTGGCCATCCACTCCTCCAGCCATCTGCCCATCTATGTGCCTCTTCTTGATCACCCTCCCCTCTTCCTGCACATAGATTGGATCCTCAATTCACAAATGATCAGGAATCTCACACAGTGGATGAATGTGGGGATGGTCTAGTGAGATAGAACGATAGAACTCTCTGGTTTGTTTTTTTTTTTCCCCCAACCATGAATGCTGACAAACTTCCTCTTATGTACACTTTTCCTCCTTAACAAGGTGCACTCTGGTTACCAACAGTGAAGTAGCCTTTGACCATTTGTAAAGTTCGTAGGATAATATCTGTCCCTTAGTTAGGTAGCATGCCTATGGGTTTAAAACTCAGATTCTGCAATCAAACAATACAGGTCCTGGCTCCTCCACTTACTAGCTCTACAATCCCAGAAAAGTTACATAACATCTGTGAGACTCAATTTCCTTCTCTGTAAAGTGGAGCTAATAATACCTATCTCACAGTGTTGTTCTGAGGATGAAATGACATATCTGTCAAGTGCCATACAGTAAATATGTATCATATATTGTTTTTAGTAACTGTAAGTGTTCGATAAAATGTTAGCTGCAAGTGACATTATTTATTATTAATTTTATTCAAAGCCATATGTCATCATCCTGCCAGTCAGTGCTTACTGATTCTACATCTGTACTCTTAGACAATCAGCGGGTATTTTGAGGGGTCTATTTTTGTATAAAAGATGACCTGGGAGAATACAGAGAAGGTTGATGTAACCTTAGCCCTAAATGACCTTTCAGTATACTTGGGTAGATAAAGTATTTGCACCCACAAATGAAACTAATGATACTAAAGTGCCAGACATGTAATATAGTTGCAGCAAAATATTAGAGTTCAGAGAAAGCAGATGTCCTGTGGACTGGGCTGGAGGTTAAGCTATGAGTTATGACTTAAAAAAATGAAAAAGGATAATAATGATGATGATATATCCTATTTGTTGGAAACCTTACATGGCCTAGGTGCCTTACATGCATTATCTCATTTAACTCACTAATATTCCTGTAAGGTGGAGAACATGATCATCCCCACTTTTCAGGTGAGGGAACTAAGGTTTAGAGAAACTAAGAAACTTTGCCTAAAGGCAACTGTTAAATGGCAGAGCCAGGATCTAAACCCTGGACTTTTCACACTCCAGAATTCATTCTCCTTTCAACGTAGAAGACTTGCCTCCTGTTAGTGAAGAAAAGCAGTCTGAGACAATCAGGCAGAAGAGATGATGCAAGCAAACGTATCCAGGAACTTATATTCAGGGACCAATGAAGGGAACATTTGACTGGTATGGAGAGGATTTGTGTGTAGAGATAAAAGAGAAGAGCCTGGGAAAAACGGGGGCCTGGTTGTGAAAGGTTATGTAAGCGAGCTGAGGAGATCAGTCTCTGTCTCCCAGGGACCAAGGAGAGGAGATGGGGACCAAGTTGTGTGGTGTTGATATCCCCTTGGAGTGGTCTGTGACTACATCTTTAATTTGGGCTTTGGTTGTGTCTCTTCCCTTGAATGATATTAATAATGCCATTTGTTTGAAACTTTGGAGTAGATTTTTTTTTGTTGTTTCGGGGCCCCCTGGGAAACTGTGTGTATGAGGAAGGCAAGAGAGATCAAGACAGTTCAATATGCCCTGACCCACTGAGGACATTTTTGTAATGTACCAAAACATCCTTATACCCAGTCTAAGAGATGCTGGTCTATGTCTCTCACTATACACTGGTGAGATGAAGCAAATATCACCATGGAAAAGATGTGGATTTCTTCTGATTAGCAAAAAAACACAGGATCTTCTATAGTATAGTGTTTAAAAACCTGGGAGAATGCCACGCACATAACATAAGCGGTTCCTAACTTGCAAATGGGTTGACTTCCAAAAGTTCATCTATCAAGCAGTTTTTGTAACTTGGAACATACTGTGCCTTGGAAATAATGCTGTAGAAAAATGGCACTTCATTTTTCTCTACAATAGAGATGATAGAATACTTATGATTCCTTTGTGTAATCTTATATTCCATAGGAATGTGATAGCTGGCAGTAATTATGCTTTCACAGGCCTGAAAGGAAAGCCAGTCAAAAGATGTTGGTCTGGACAATAGGTAAAGTTGTATACTTACCCATGCAATATACTATTGCCCATTTTTGAAATTAAGAGACTTACAGAAATTCCTTGTTTTCTAAGGATATTTCCAAATGTTTAGAGCTATCTGGGTAAAGACAGATTTAGCAGGTCAATGTGATAAGATGCCTTTTTAGAACAATTTATTTCTAGCTTATATATGTTCTATAAAGGACTGGCTATTTGCATAAGTGGAGGGTAGTGTAACTTGAAGGGTACTGCTGTTATGTCTTTATATCCCAAGTAATAGTCCTACTATGGTGTTGGAGTGCCAGAAATTCTACCATAGATGTTCACTTTGTGCTCTGGCACTTTTTTCTTCAATAACTGAAACGGGAATCTTTTTGTATAGGGTAACTCATGAAGGTATAATCAATGATCAATAACTCAGCATGAGTTAGTTTTTGCAGATAGAGGGTGCTGAGGGCACTCATCAGGGAAGAGGAAGATTTGATGGTGGATGCAGAAATTGGAAATAATATTTTCAAGTTTCATATGAGCTTACATGGGACAAGCATGCATAAGGTTGTAACAAGGAGTCTTGGCTCAAAGGCATTAATTTCCTGATAGAGGCTAAGAATTTGCTCCAGGTGAAAGAGGGTAGTTTTTACAATATGGAATAGGTGGTGGCAGAACAGAGGATGGTTACGAGGAGCTAGAACTTGTAATTTGGTTAGAACATGTGGGATCAGCAAAATGTTGCGGCTCGGAGGAACAAACTGGCTATGAAAAATCAAGTTGACTTTGCTGATAGGCAAGTTTAGTTAATGAAAGGCAGCAGTGTTAGACAGCTAAGCAGCTCAGAAGTCAACACTTGTTAGCTAAGACACGAAGGAAGAGGTAAGGAGATTTGTGTAGGCCCAGAGTCCAGAAAGTTAGAAATGGTGATAAGCACTTGTCTTAGAGAACACATTCCACTTTTGTTCTTTGTACCAGTGAGTATAACCTGGTTTTCACAAGTGTTAATTATGCATATTAAATGCTTAGAAATCTGTGGGCATACCTGACTCTACTTGAGGCCGGAAAAAGGGTCACCAGTCTTGCCTATTCCATATTCCACACAGAACCTGCTATTATTCGCTTATATGTGTATCTTAAAGGAACTCGCTTAGGTCTCAGGCAAGAGAATCCCCTTGTGTCAGGCCAAGATTAGTTAGGGAAGTCTTCCTGGACCTGAGACAAGAGGTGTCTTTTGAGGGGTGTAACTGAAATGGTAAAAGTTAGTGAAGGAACCATAGCACATTTCAAAATCCTGTCTGGCAAAAATTAGAAATAAGTGCACAAATGAAACTAATGAAAATCATAGAAGTGCCAGAAAAATCTTACTGCAGTTTATGTTATTAGGCTTATTGTATGATTCTCAGTAGAAAAATGTGTTCTGAACTTAATGGTGCAGGATACTCTAGTACCTGAGAACAACGAGCTAGACAAATGATTTACTGGGAGGGTCAATGCAGAGTTTCCTGCCTTTGGATGATATTAGAGACTATGTGACACAGCTTCTAAGATGGCCCCCAGAGGTCCCCAACTCCTGATATTTATGTCCTATGTAATCTTTCCCTTTCAGTCAAGTCTTCAGATGAGATTGCAACCCTGGTGAACAGTTTGACTGCGACCTCATAAAAGACCTTGAGCCCAAGGCACCTAGCTAAGCTATGCACAAATTCCTGACCTACAGAGGCTGTGAGATAGTAAGTGTTTGTTGTTTTAAGCAGCTGAGTTTTGGGGTAATTAATAATACCAAAAAAGATAACTAATATAGAGACAAATCTTTTTACCTATTCCATATTTTTGCCTATTCTACTACTACATACATCAAAATTCATTTTTTGGTTTTTTGGTTGTTCTCTGCTTTGTGATCAGGGAATTTGTCCACTTCTTGGAGGATAACAACATGTACCAATAGTCTAGAGTTTCTGGAGACTTTTGGGGCTCTCCTAGTCATCCCCAGGAGGTACCCCTATCAGTGTATGAGTAACAAAGAAGTCTTGTTGGAGTACAGCAGTATGGCAAAATGTGTTCAACTCACAGGTTGGCCACTTATTAGCATGCCTTTGGACAAGCCACTCTGTGTTTCTATGTCTCAGTTTCCTCATCTGTAAAACAAGAATAACAATAATATGAACTACTTAATTGAGTTGATGTGAAATTTTAAGGAGTGGTTAGAAGAGTACTTGGTGCACATGATGTGCCACATAAGTATTAGCAAGGTAAAACACTCTTGTTCATGTCTTCTCACTCTGCCACACCCATAACCTCATTAGACTAGGAACTTATTGAGGGCAAGATGATGCCTTATTCTTCCCTATAACCCTATAACCCGGATACCTAGCACAAGATCTGACAGAGTAGGAGCTCAGAAAATAAGAGTCGAATTGAACCCATGATGGAGTGCTCTCTCTTACTGTACAATACTAATAGTACTGGAATGATGATCGAACACACCATTGGTTTCTTCTCTAATTCGGTATGGCTTTATTTGGCTTTAAAATGCCACTTGCTGAGCATGAGATCTACCTAGTAAATTATACAGACATGGCTATTTGTGCTTAAGTAGTTTATTCCAGTTTGGAGCCCAATCAGAGCCCCCTGTGTGCTTGCTGAGGTGCTCAGGTCAACGTGAAGCCCCACAGCCAGAGCTGCATGTTCTATAACTGGTTGCATATAGCTCACATTTGGTGATCCCATACTCTGGTCTAATGTTTTCCTCACATAACCTTTTTTAATATTCAAAGCAGTTCTATAGCAATTATCATTTCCACTTTACAGACAAAGAAAAGAAGGCTCAGAAAAGTTAGCTAATGTACTCAAAGTCACAGAGCAGGAATTTGAACCTAAGTGTTCTGACTTCAAAGCTTATTCCATAGAGTCAGAAGACATGGCCTCTCTATTCCTTAATGCCTCTTTATGAGGGCCATTGACCTCATAAATTGTGCTTTCCTAGGGCAGGGCCCGGGACTCGTAACTACAGGGTAGAAATACAGGGTAGAAATGGCAGAGCCAGTACTTTTAGGGACTGTTCTAGAAATTTAATTGATTCTAGAAGTGAGTGAGGAACCAAGGACCCTAAGCAAGGAGAGACATGACATAGACTGTGGGCAAATAATAAACTGATTCAGTGACTTAACAGTGGCTCCTTAGAATTTAAGGCTGTACAATCATTGGGTTCTTCTCACACTAGTTCAGGAGAAGTCAGGCCAGAGCAATGATATTGAATCCCAGCTCTGTCTTTTACTAGCTGTGTGATTTCAGACTAGTTACTTAATATCTCTGATCCTCATATTTGCTGTATATAAAATGATGGTAACATTAACTACCTTATATGGTTGTTGTAAGGTTTATATAAGATAAATAATGCATGCAAAGTGCTCATCATCATGCCTGCGTACAGAAATCACTTAATAAATACTAAGTATAATTATCACTAATAAGTATAATAAGTATATAATTATAAATAATGATGAGCTATTCATGTTGTAATATAATAAGTACACAGACCCTTAAAGTGCTCCCATGAGATTTCTCAGCATCAAAATATTTTCTAAATGGATTCAGACATTTTAGAGAAGCAGGGGATGGGATGTGTGGTTTAGAGCCAATCTACTCAGGTTCAATTCTTTACATTTAGTAGCTGTTGTGATCTAGAGCAACTTGCTTAACTATTTTGAATCTCATTATTCATCTGTCAAAGTGGTCTATCAGTCAGTGTTCTCCAGAAAAACATAACCACTAGGATATATATATATATTTATATATCCCCCCCCCCCGCCACGGAATCGGCTCACTTGATTGTGGGGGCTGGCACATCTGAAATCTGGAGAACAGGCTGGCAGGCTGGAAACCCAGGCAGAAGTTGATGCTGCAGTCTTGAGGCAGAATTTCTACTTCTCTGAGAAAACTGTTTTTGCTTTTTAAGGCCTTCCAATTGATTGGATGAAGCCCACCCATGTTTTTAAGAATGACCTCCTTTACATAAAGCCAACCTATTGTGTATGTTAACTACATGTACAAAATACCTTTGCAGTAATAGGTAGATTAGTGTTTCATTGAAAAACTGGATATGGTAGCCTAGTCAGGTTTACATTTCAAGTGAGTAAGACAGAATCCATCTCATGGCCTTGTTGAAAGGTTTAAATGAAGTAATCCATGTAGAGAATTCTGGACAATGTTTGCCCACATAATAAGCACTCAAAACAATGTTACAATAATATAGCTTCTCTACTTAGGGCTGCTCGGGAATGACACTCAGCTGAGCTGTGGGAGTAGGGGTGGCTTCTTGAGTTTCTGCGGAGCAACACCTGATGTCTTATGGGTTGGTCTCTGGTTTATGGAGGCAAGTGAAGTTCTAGTTTCCTGGCTCAACGAACACTACTGAAGCATACTTTTCAGTCTCCAGGCACGGAACAGATACCAGTCCCAAAGTGACTAGACTCAGCTGAGGCTGGATTGGCAAGTAGATGACATTGTTAGTTGCTTAGGCAGGGAGAGAGCAGCAAAAGAGCATGGATTCTGTAAACGTTAGCAGCAGTAAGGTCAGCAAAGGCAGGCTCAGGGAGGTGTGCTGGTCAACAGAGGCAATAGCCTTTGACAACCTTCCTGAAGCTATTTCCCTGGTCTGAACCACTGATCCCTCTTACCTGGACTAGAGTAATAGTCTCCTTACTGGTCTCCTGGTTTCTTCCCTTGTCCCCTTCAATCTAGTATCCACATAGCAGCCATAGTGGTATTTTTTTAAACGTAAGTCAACTCCTGCCATTTTTCCTGCTCAAAACCTCCATGGCTGTCCATCCCACTTGCAGTAAAATCCAAAATCCTCACAGTGGACTATGATTAGGTCACTGGTTCCTTATCCCACCCCTTTGCTATTTTTTCCTTAGCTCATGTGACTTTAGCCACACTGGCCTTCTTGCTGTTTCTCAAACACACCAAGCACACACCTGTTCCGGGTTTTCTGTCCTGGCTGTACTCTTTGTCTGGAAGGCTCTTCCCCTCAGATATCCATGTGGTTCTCTTCCCTGATCTGCTTCAGGTCTTTGCTCAAATACCACATATTAGTAAGTCTTATTCTGACCACTCTATTTAAAATTGCACCCCCTTCCCACAACACACTTTTCCTCTCCCCTTACCTGATTATTTTTTCTAGAGCCCCGATCACAATATAATATTAATCAGTTAATTAATTTCATTTGTTTAATGTCTGTCTATCCCTGCTATACTTTGAGCTTCATGTCAGTGGGGACTTTATTTCTTACTGAATCCCACTGAATGACACATATTAAGTGTTTAGTAATATTTGTTGAATGAATGAGTAAATAAATGAATGAACAAATGAATACAGGAGGTATGGGTTTTAATATCAGTGTTTCAGATTTGAATCAAGGGGCTATGAGTCTTTATATTAGTATTTCAGGCTTCTGAGAAACAAAAGGCTGGGTGATTTCTGGATTAGAGGACATGCCTGTGTCCTGTATCCAGGATCTGAGTCAAAAGAGATCACTGATAATTATTGGATTTCATCAGATATGTGACAAATTCTCTGGACATTCACACCCTGGAGTAGGATCCTCATTAGGTAAATGGGTATTATGATCATCAGGCAGCAGTGCCATTTCAGTAGAGTGAAGTGGTAATCTCTGGTTAGAGTGGATGGATATTGAGTAGACAAAAGCAGAACCTAAACAATGAAGGCTTGTCGTTAATACCCTTTGTATTAGGCCCTTCGTAAGAATGACCACTGTCCCAAGGTATATGAAGATACAAGAACGCATGATAGGATCTTGTATATAGGCTCAAGACTGTGTTATGTGTGTGGTGTGGTGTCCAGGTTTATATCCAGAAGTCATGATAACACGCCCTAGGTTATTGATATGGTAGTCAAAGACAACATTGTTGTGTTCTTGCCATAAACAGAAGCCTTCTTTGCCCCCTGCTCCAGCCAATCCCTGTGCCCCTCCTCCCCCCATCTGGAAGGTAGCCATATGGCCAATCTAGCTTACTGGCTGCAATAGTGAGTAGGATTAGCTATTGCTCATGAGCACTCCCAATTGAGATCCTAGTCACTCTGAGACTTTCTATTTTTTTAAAAATTTTTTATGTCTTTATTTTATTTTTGAGAGACAGAGACAGAGAGCAAGCAGGGGAGGGGCAGAGAGAGAGAGGGAGGCACAGAATGTGAAGCAGGCTCCAGGCTCTGAGCTGTCAGCACAGAGCCCGATATGGGGCTCGAACCCACTGACTGTGAGATCATGACCTGAGCCAAAGTCGGATGCTTAACTGAATGAGCCACCCAGGTGCCCTCACTCTGAGACTTTCTGGACTCTCAGAACTGGGCCTTGGGTAGTAGTGTGATAATCCAGAACAAAGAGTGATAAGGCCTAGAGTCCAAACAGGCCTATTAGGAAACAGAAAGTGATCCTGGAAGTTCTTAGAAGTAGGCCACAGAATGAGCATGTAGAACACGGGAACCTTGAACACCAGAGTTTTGTTGTTGTTGTTTTGTTTTTTGTGGACTTTTATAATTACGGCAGTGATGACCCAAATGATGAAAAAAATAGTCCATCCATTTTGGTAATATAGGTATGGTAAATTTGTGCTCATGCTGTGGGTGGTTTCTTGGAAAGGGAGCCTCATTTGGTGATGGGAAATGCCTTTTCCAGGTAAAGAACAGTGTGCTTTGATGGCAGTTTGCATTACTACCCGTCAAACCATGTGTCCCCAACATAACCATGCCATTCAGTAGTATTACATATATGGCTATGGGTCCTAACCTCTGGAAACAGTATTATAAAAAGACACTCGTATGTTTTTTGGCAAAATGGACTTCCAGTGGCCTCTTCTGTTATTTATGGGCTTTCAGTAGAAGAGGCGAGGATGTTGTCATGATGTTTTATGAGGCTGGTTAGCTTTATAGTGTGAGAAACTTGAGCTATGCTTTTGGGACCAAAATAATACCCTCGCTTCTTCCTGCCAACCCACACCAGAAAAAGAAAGAAGAAAAGAAAGGAAGAAAGAAAAGAAAGAAGAAAAAAATCACTACCCTCAAACTAAACAGAAATCTGCGTCTGTGGTTTGGTCAGAAAGAGAGGATTGTTTCCACAGAAATGATGATCTCAGTAAGAAGATAACTGGGAAACTGCCAGCAAAGAAGATCTGGACAGCAAAGAAATCATCTGATTGAGACTAAGTAGAATAAGGACCCACAAGAAAGAGGGGAGGGGGGGAGGGAGAGGGAAAGGTCCTTCTATAGAGCTTGAGTGAGCCTATTGACCACTCACCAATGTTAATTTGGTCTTTTTGCTTTAAGAAACCAGATAATAGGCATGGGGCTCTGTCTTTATTGCTATCACCAGGTGCTAAAGTTGAACAATCCTTGTTCTAATTAAAAGATTTTTAGGATCTTATCTCATTTTGGGGATTCTGGATTGAGATAATAACCTTCAAACCCTTTCCTTTGGCATTCATGGAACTCAATTATGTTGAAAGCCATGGGTTTCCTGATAGGCCCTCTTAAGGCTAGGAGCAGCAATGTCAACAGACTGTTTTTCCTGGCTCTCTTGCCTTGCAGGTATGTAGCTTACTGGTCAAGATGGTGGGTCCAGTGCAAGGGGAGCTGGGATGAAAAGTTGGAAGTTCTTTGGGGCTGACTTTTTTTAACTTTAAAAATGTTTATTTTGAGAGAGAGGAGAGGGAGTGCAAACATGGGAGGGGCAGAGAGAGATGAAGAGAGAGAATCCCAAGCAGGATATACGGTGTCAGTGCAGAGCCCAACATGGGCCTTGATCCCAGGGACTGTGATATCATGATGTGAACCGAAATCAAGAGTCAGACACTTACCTGACTGAGCCACCCAGGCACCCCTTTGGGGCTGATTTTAATACCAAGAAAGTAACTCTTAGAGTTCATTTTCATATCCCTTACACATAACTGGGGTCCTAAAATGTCCAGAACCCATACTACAAAAGACACATGTGGGTTCAATTAAATATTAGAGCTATAATTCTAAAATCTTGTTCAGTTTAATTTCTTTCATTTTATAGATGTGAAAACAAAGGTTCAAAAAGGAAAAGTACTTTATCTAAGATCACCCAACCTGGTGTCCCTAACTCCAAGTGCAGTGCTTATTGTAATATAGCTCAAGAAATGAAATTCTAGGGTCTGTCTTTGTAGGTTACACTCAGAAACAGTTGTATAGAGTAGAGGAACCTATTCTCTTGGAAAGCTTCCAACTGAGAGTGAAAGGATTACTGTGGCTCAACCACCATGACACTTTGCCTAGTAACTTTGCCTCTTGGGCCCAATCAAATTCAGGGTCATATCCTCTGGAATATTCTAAGTGTTTCCCTGTGAATGTTTCTGTTTATAGTTGGTAGATTATGAATTGATATTTAAATTCTGGTACTGCCCCCATGTTGTCTGGAAGACTAAAGTGAAAAAACCCGAATGATTCTGGAGTGATTTCTAGGGGCTTTGAGTTAAGAACTAGGATGGTCTTGAGCTGAAGCAAAGGAAAATACATTATACTTATATTGATTGAAGCTAGAGGGTAAACTTGGCTCTGTCCTGTGGGCAGAAAAATTGTTAACATAAATGGATAGAATCTAAGAACTTAGGTCTCCTCTATCAACATGCTACTGAGTTCCTCAGAAATATTCCAGCCATAGGGGGTTGCTCAGCGTGCACTGTTGTCTCAACAGCTAAACCTCTAGTTTAGTTTTTGGACTAGATCAGTGTTTTTAAAACTGGTTAATCATCAGAATTACCTGGGTGAGGAGGACTCTTATTTAATCAAATCTGGAATTGTAACGCTTTTAAGCACACTATTTCTAAGGTCCTCCCTCCAGAGATTCAGGAGGTGAGAAGAGGCATGGCCTGGAAATCTGGATATTTAACCAGCTTTCCAGGTGATTCTGATGATCATCTAGGTCTAAAAATTGTTGGACCAGGCTTTTTCTCTTTTTGTCCAGCTCCGCCTGTAAAAGGCTTCTCAGTGAAACACTCACAGGATGACAGACATGCTCTGCTGAAGAAAACCAAGGCCTGCAGATGCCCAGGGAAGAGGTTATTGACATAGCCGGAAGAATTCTTCATTTAAGGAGAAAGAGTCACAGTGGAAAACCATTAAAAAAGGCTTTCCTACTGTTTTTAATTATTTATTTACAGGATTACATTTAACGAGGTGACAGAGAACGTAGAGGAGGAGGCAGAAGGATTTATAATTCGTGTTAGGGGATCATAACACATTGAAGATCCAGAAGATATGAATATAAAACATTTCTGAAGTGATGTTGAACCCAAGAAGGAACCAGCATTTGCCTGATAAAAATTTGATTCTCTCACCCTCACCCCCTGGATATTTTCACAAGTATGTTGATTTGGCTAAGTGAGATTTCACCTATGCTAAGCTGAACCCAGATACAAGCTGGAACATATCTGGGAGGCGAAGCATCTGAGTTTGTATTCTTTCCATAATTACCCACTCCCTAACCATTTCTTCCCAGGCTTCCTGTAACTTGCGACAAAACAATCAAGTACTACTGAGATTCCCTCACCATTTGTCTAGAGTTCTAAAGTAATAAATCACCAGGGAGAGCCTGCTTTCAATTTAAGATGTTGTGAACTGCTTTGAGAGAGTGCCACTAGAAGAAGTCCAAGGACACTAATCTAAGGCCTTTGAGGTAGAAGTCACAGGAGGCAACAGGCCCTCCTCTCCACATGCAGGTCAGAACTGCTTCAGTTTGCCTCTGTGTCTACCATATTCCATAGGTTTTCACAAATATGGGGCCTGGGTCCTTAGGGCTAGTAATCCCTGCTGGGGCAACCTTACTTATCCCTGCCTTCCTGGCCATGTCAGCTCCATAGTAACCCTCCCTTCTCCTCAGTGAGGGCTTAGGTCCATCAGTCCCCTCCTTAACTACTTATCGTAGAGAAGAACATCTACCACGGTGTTCATCCAGGTGACAATAATGCTTAACATGATGCCCAGGAAGGCTTCCTTTACACAAGAATTAGCGGTGATGGCACTCTACAGTGGCACTTTGGATCCTGAGCAGTGGGCTGGAAGATAGATTTGGGGATGAAGTGTGCCTTTTAAAAATAACACTTAATAAACTTAATTATAAAATAGCTTTATGTATACAAAAAAGTTGCAAGAGTATTACAGACTTCCCTTATACTCCGTACCACATTAGCTGGTGACAAGTTAAAATTAAGTTATTTATATAGTTGGATTCTAGATACCATCTTTGCAACTCTTCTCTATCAGCTTCATATTTGCTCTATTTCTTTTTTACCATCTTTTTCTACCTTCTGTGGTTTGAACTGAGTATTTTATGTGATTTCATTTTATCTCCTCTCTTGCCATGTCATTTATACTTCTTTTTAAAACATTTTAAATAGTATTAGTTATTTGTTGATAATTATCAGCCATGAGCACCAGATCTTATTTATTTATTTATTCATTTATTTATTGAGAGAGTGTACACACATGCGTGAGTGGGGAGTGGCAGAAGGAGAGAGAGAGAGAGAGAAAGAGAGAGAGAGAATCCCAAGCAGATTCCACATCCAGCGCTGAGCCAGACACGAGGCTCAATCTCAGGACCCTGGGATCATGATCTGAGCCCAAGTCAAGAATCAGACACTCAATCAACTAAGCCACCCACGTGCCCCAGGAGATCTTTAGAATCTCACTGTGAGTTCCTGCTGAATTACTGGAGTGAAAGCCCACATAGGTATAAGGAGCCGTCCTGTGACTGCAGCCCCCAGGACTTTGTCAATCTCCAAGTAGTCTGCTCTTAGCCTTCAGAAATTTGTCAAAATAGTCATTTAAATATCCCTACCAGCTTATGGATTTCAGGGACTTTTGTTCCACATAAGCAATTTTTAAGGGTTCTGTCACTCTGAATGTGACTGTCTCCAAATTTTGGGGTAATATTTGCTCTGCAACATCAGCTCTGTGATGGATCCAAGAAATGTCATTGATTTCTTCCTTTGTCCAGCTTTTTTTTTTTTTTTTCAGGAACAAGAGTGACAATTTCCAAGATCTTTGCATAATCTGAACCCAAAGCTTATGTTTTTAGGTCCAAAATCACAGCCTCAATCTACCCCTTTACTCCACTACTTTCAGCTAATCAGTAAGGCTGATTCTGATGACAATATCTCTGTGTGTCTAGAATCAATTTATGCTCGTAATAAAAGGATGAAAGATAGGTCCAGTGCCCGGTAGAACATTAATTGGCTCATTAACTATAAGTACATCATTTTATTTTCATTACCCAGGATCAGGTTAAGAATGGGTAGAACTCAACCTTTTAGTGATGAATATATGCTTTTTTGGGGCAATCACTATAAATAAATAGCCACCAAAAGGAGTTTAGCGGAAATAAAATATAAAACATATGTTTTTTCTAGGTTGATTGCAGAAAGGCATGGGAACGGACATAATAGTGGTCACTGGGCTTTTCTGGAAGACTAGGGTGAAAGGCTAGCTTGGAGAAAGTAAGCTTTCAGGGCAAGATGATTCCCTCTATACTATGGGCTTCCACCCTTTATGGGGTCATCAATCCTTTTGAAAATATAATGAAAGAAAAAGACCTTCTTTTAGAAAAATGCACATTGTTGCAACATTTTAAATCCATGTTCTTTAGCTAGAATTTTCTTTTGCATTTAGGTTACCTGGAGAAATAATAATGGCTGTGGCATCTTTAGCCAATTTAGATGCCTTGTAGGACAGCTTCTCACTTTTTTTCTGCTACCTATGATGGACCTTAGCCATCCTACTCAGAGAAATTGTATTTAGATCAAGGGTTGACAAATTTGCCCAACTGGCAGAAGGGGGGAAATGTAAAAGAAAGTTTTGTTGGAATACTGCCACACCCATTTGTTTATACACTGTCTATGGCTGCTTTTTTCCTTACAACTCCAGAGTTGAGTAATGATGGCAAAACTAAAAATATTTATTATCTGGTCCTTTATAGGAAAAGTTTTCTGACCCCACCTTTAGATAAAAAGTTCCAGGGGTGCCTGGGTGGCTTAGTCGGTTAAGCATCTGACTTTTGCTTAGGTCATGATCTCGCGGTTCGTGGGTTTGAGCCCCGCGTTGGGCTCTGTGCTGACTGCCAGCTCAGAGCCTGGAGCCTGTTTCAGAGTCTGTGACTCCCTGTCTCTTTGACCCTCCCCTGCTCACGCCGTCTCTCTCTCTCTCTCTCCTATAAATAAATAAAAACATTAAAAAAAAAGTTCCAGAAAAGCACAGCTGATAAAAGCATTAACTTATATGAGAGTGACCCTGCCCAAGGATGTTTACATTTTAACAGGGATCAAAATGCTTTTCAGTCGGATGGATTGAATCTTAAAAATGGAATTTTATGTTTTAATGAACAGATGCCTAAAATCAACTGATAAACCCCTAACTTACATATGTGTTCAGCTGTGCTAGTAAACAGAAATGGCTTAATCTGGCCATTTCCTGTAATTCAAGTATTCTCAACCAACACCAAACTGGCTCACACAAAACTTTATGACAAATTCTGTCTTTTGGTGTTATGCTGGACTCCCTTTCTTTTTCCTCTCAGCCAATGCTTTCCAAAAGCCTTCCAGCTTCCCAGAAAAAGGAGATCTATCTGCTCTTCTTCGGGTGTCAATATGCTGGCTTCCTAATACAAATACTAGTCTTCTAGTGCTCTTTGCTTAGAGGAACAGAGTAAGCAGGTGTCAACAACTTTTTCTGCAAACATTAATGTTCATGGGGCCAGCAGAGGAACAAACATAGAGTTCACACAATGGCATTTCTCTCCAGTTTAATATTTACACAAGCTACTCACTGGTTTGAAAGGCCAAAGAAGCCAGTTGTGCTAATATCTATATAAAGGCTGAATCAGGGAAGACCCTCTAACAGAGAATTCTTTGTTGTTCTTTTTAAAAAAAAATTTTTTTAATGTTTTATTTATTTCTGAGAGAGAGAGAGAGAGAGCATGAATAGGTGAGGGTCAGAGAGAGGGAGATACAGAATCTGAAACAGGCTCCAGGCTCTGAGCTAGCTGTCAGCACAGAGCCTGATGCGGGGCTCGAACCCATGAACCATGAGATCATGACCTGAGCTGAAGTCGGACACTTAACCGACTGAGCCACCCAGGCGCCCCTAGCAGAGGATATTTTGAATACAGGACCCAGCTGGCCAGTCAATGGTGCTGACCATTCAGGCTTGTGTTTCTATTTGTCTTCTCACAGTTCCAGGCTAATCTGACTCAGGATTAGTCCTTAACTGATGGGGAGAGATGTAAAGACAACCTAAGGTTATTCTTGTGCTCTTTTACTTGCTTCTCCTATTTGCTGACTTGGATTCTCCCTCACTGTACCCCATCATGTGCTTATTTCCTGGGAACTTACTGTGTACTGTTTGCCTGGCCTTTTCCCAAACATCTTGGTTCTGTTTCTGTGGAGATAACATGCTGTGGTAGAAGGATATAGACTTTGGGCTCAGAGAGAACGAGGTTCAGCTTTATGGCATAGTGGCTGCTGTCACCAAGGCAAACCTTGATGAATCTCAGTTTCTTTATCTGTAAAATGGGAATACAATTCTTGAGATAATGTGTACAAAACACCTCGCATAGCACCTGATATATTCTAGACACTCAGTAACAACAGTTCTCTTCTCTTTTGTCTCAATCTTCTCAATGGGGCCTCTTGCTTTCTGTGGCTTACCTGGTCTCTGATTCATCTTTGCCCAGACATTTTTTGATTTATAGATGCCATTCCTCTCTGAGCTCACATTCCTACTATCCTTTGTTTCTTGATCCAATGGAGCACACCAACTGACTTTTATTGGATGGCTCATCATAATTCCTAAAGCCTTGAAAATCCTGTACCCAATAACACTCTCCTCAGTCATTTAGAAGGGTGGTAGAATCATTATGCGGTGATTTGCACATAAATGGCGCTGTGTTTTATTTAGCCATGACAGAAGAGAATGTGTAAACAATAGCGTCTGCATGAATATGCATGTTGCTTAATGACATCATTATTTAATTTGTTTTTTTGCCAAGACTCACCTCACAGATGGTTCTAGCAAGGGCCCAAGAATTACACTGAAATTACCAAATACTCATTCTCTTCTTGCCAACTCACGTAGTCTTTTAAGATTTGTTAGGGCACATATAAGCAATAGACCTATCTCATGTTGATTCAGATTCTCCTTTTAAGTAAACAGTTGAAGAGCTAAACTATTCCAAATACCATACCCTAGAAACCAGAAGCAGCCATAATGTAGCCTTGTATTACATGTCTTACGCAAACCCCTCTCCCTGTATGTAAATATTGCCCCTCTCTCTACCCCTATATACCCTATGTATACTATTGACCTATGCTCCAGTTTTCACTGCCCCTTTTTACTTTCTTCTATTGCATTAGGTAGAATTAGTGATCATAATTCTTTACTCTCTAGTAAAGCAGTGGTATCATATATTCACATCCCTTCAAGGACTTAGAACTTTGACCCTGACAGGTCACCTGGGGATAATTACTTTACTACAGTTTCTCTTGAGGGCCAAAGGAAAATGGAAAGGCCCTTTGCTTCCCTCAAAACTCTTTTTTATTGCTTTGTATATTTTCTGATATATATATGTATATTGGTGGTTAGTCAATCTTTCTACTTGAGACAGTGAAAGGCTTAAAATGCATGCATGCTATATAGAAGAAAGAACATACAAGCATAGTGCTCATTACCATCTGAAGTGACAAGTTTATCAAATGGACTCTGGATTCAATAGAAATTTAAGTAAGTATATTTTATGTGCCAACCACTGAACTAGGTATTTTCCAGTTGTTTTTATTACCACATGAATCCTTATAAGGATGCTGTAAGATAAATTTCATTATTTTCTTCATCTTATATATGAGGTAACTGAGAGGCTCAGAGAGGTTCAAGTTATGTGTTCAAAGTCATAGCTGCTTAGTAGCACATCTATGACTGAATGCCAAGCTAAGGAAAGAGGCAAGTCCTTGAGAAGGGATTTAGTGTGAGAATGAGAGACACCCTAAAAATACACTTCCTACATTGCCAGACAGTGTTAGTCTTCCTTTTCCTTCCCTCCCTCAAATTTTGAATTTATAAGAATTTATATCTTATTTCCTGTCCCCAGTGCTTTGTATGAGGGAGAGGGAATTTGAATGGTGCTCAGACTTGCTAAGCAGTTGTTGAGAAAAGGGTCATTCTAGTGGGCTGACCTGCCTCCTGCTTCTCTTCACACCTTTCCTGTATGTGTCTGTAGCTCTGTGGAGAATGGAACAACTTCTGACTGGGAAGTTATGTAGAACTACAACAAGATAGAGTCAGCAGGTTTGGCTACTCTTCCAGGAACTTGAGATGATACTTGGCAATGAGCTTCTGTGCCAGATATTCCCAAAGCCAGTTCAGTCCCAAGGCTGAGTGTATGTGGTTGCTTAGCTTCCAAACTGCTCAGAGTAAAGCTCTGCAACAGCCCACCATCTCCTACCCTTTTCAGATTTTGAGCAGAGACTATCTTTGTGCAAAAAGTGGTCTGGGTCTTAGCCCACAAATAGCCATTTTGGGGGAACTTAAGTCTTGAAAGTACTCTCAAGGTGAAAATTTTGAGGACTTCATTGTCTTCCACAACTTAAGACCTATGGAATCAGGCTCAAGGTAAAAAACATTTTTCCTTTCCCCAGGCTAGATACCTGAACCAAACTAAGAACTCCATACTAGAATGAATCATGCTATTCTCTTTAAAGCTGAATTTTATCTCAAAATTGTTTTTGTATTACAGATGCTTTTGAAAAATCAAAGTATTTTTCAGGATACACTTTACAATTCAGTATTCTTCAAGTACCAATTTGGTTCTAATCTAGTGTTCTCCCAGTTGACTCTGGGTTGAATGAGACTCGTATATGCTTCAAATATCTGCCTGAGCAGAGTAAGATTCTCCTCCTCCTCCTCCTCTTCAATATAGTTAGAACCAACAAATTTAAGAGAAGTAGAAAGTAATTGGTATTTATTGAAGATCTATGATGTGCCAAGAGTTGTGTTAGATGCTTTATATACATTATCTCTAATTCTGTATACATGATGTCTAACTCAAGATAAACTTCTGAAGTAGAAACTATTTTCTCACCTAACAGATGAAGAAAATTCAGCTTAGAGAAATTAAATATTTTGTCCAAGATCACTTAATTACTAAAAGGCAGAGCTGGAGATTTTTAAAAAACAGTTTTATTGAGGTAAAATTTGCATATCACAAAAAGTACCCGTTTTAAGTGTACCATTCAATAATTTTTCGTAAATTTACAGAACTGTGCATCTACTATCATAGTCCAATTTTAGAACACGTTCATCACTCTAAAAAGATCCCTCATACCTATTTGAAGTCATTCTCTATTCTCAGCCACGACTAGGAAACCATTGATCTACTTTCTGTCGTATAGAGAGAAGGAAATAATAAAGATTAGTTCGTTCTTGAAAAAGATCAACGGAATTGAGAAATAGTAAGCTAGACCTACCTAGAAAAAAGACAGAATTCTCAAATTAACAAAATCAGAAAAGAAAGCGGGATCATTACTACTGATCTTACAGAAATAAAAATGATTACAAGAAAACACTAAGAGCAAATGTATGCCAACAAATTAGATAACCTAGATGACATGGAAACATTCCTAATGACACACAAACTACCAAAGTTGACACAAGAAGGAGAATTCTGAGTAGCGCTATAACAAGTAAGGAGATTGAATTAGTAATCAAAAGCCTCCCAACAACAACAGCAGCAACAGCAAAGTCCAGAACCAGATGGCTTCGTTGCTGAATTCTACCAATGTTTAAAGAATTAACACCAACCATTCTCAGATTCTCCTAAGATGTAGAAGAGAAAGGAACATTTCCTAACTAATTCTATGAGGCCAGTGTTATTCTGATACCAAATCTGGAAAAAGATATTACAAGAAAACCATAGACTAGTATCTCTTAGGAATATGTATGCAAGAACTCTCAGCAAAATACTAGAAAATCAAATCTAGCAACACAGTAAGAAGGTTATGTACCATGACCTAAAGGGCTTTATCCCAAGAGTGCAAAGCTGGTTCCACACATGAAGTTTAGTCAATTCAATACAACATATTAATAAAATTAAGGAAAAACCTTACATAATCATCTCATTAGATGCAGAAAAATCATTTAACAAAATCCAATACCTTTTGATGATGAAAACACTCAAACTATGAGTAGAGGGAAGCTTCCTCAAAATGGTAAAGGGCATCTATGAAATATATACAATTAACATCATACTCAGTGGGGCGCCTGGGGGGCTCAGTCTGTTAAGCGTTGGACCCTTGATTTCGGCTCAGCTCATGATCTCACAGTTCATGGGACTGAGCCCTGTGCCAGGCTCTGTGTTGACTGTGTCGAGCCTGCTTGGGATTCTCTCTCTCTTCTCTCTCTGCCCCTCCCCCACTCCAGCATGCATGCATGCTCTTTTTCTCTCAAAAATAAATATACATTTAAAAAACACTTAAACTATGAGGGAAGCTTCCTCAAAATGATAAGGACATCTATGAAATACCCACAATTAACATCATACTTAGTGCTGAAAGACTGAAAACCTTCCACTTAATATTAGACATGGCATGATGTCTGCTCTCACTGCTTCTATTCAAACATTGTAATAGAAGTTCTATTCAGGGAAATTAGGCAAAGAGGAAAGAAAGAAAGAAAGAAAGAAAGAAAGAAAGAAAGAAAGAAAGAAAGAAAGAAAGAAAGGAAGGAAGGAAGAAAGAAAGAAAGAAAGAAAGAAAGAAAGAAAGAAAGAAAGAAAGAAAGAAAGAAAGAAAGAAAGAAAGAAAGAAAGAAAGAAAGAAAGAAAGAAAAAGAAAGAAAGAAAGAAAGAAAGAAAGAAAGAAAGAAAGAAAGAAAGAAAGAAAGAAAGAAAGAAAGAAAGAAAGGAAGGAAGGAGGAAGGAGGGAAGGAAGGAGGGAAGGAAGGAAGGAGGAAGGAAGGAAGAAAGGAAAGAAAGAAAGAAAGAGAATGAAAGAGAGAGAGAAAGAAAGGAAGGAAGGAAAGAAGAAAGAAAGAGCATCCAAATCAAAAAGAAAATAGTAAAATTATGTCTTTTCTAGTCGATATGATCTTTTACATAAAAAATCTTAATGAAACCACAGAAAACTCTGAGAATTAATAAACAAATTCAACATAGTTGTAGGAAACAAGATCAATTTACCAAAGCTGGCTATATTTCTCTACTAGAAATAAGCAAACCAGAAATGAAATTAATAAAAACAATTTCATTTATAATAGTATCTAAAATAATAAGATACTTAAAAATAACATTAACAAAGGGTGTGCAAGACTTAAATACTGAAAACTACAGAACATTGTTGAAAAAATTAAATGGAAAGACACCTCATGTTCATGGATAAGAAAATGGCAATACTCAACAAATTTATCTGTGGATTCAGTGCAATCTGTGTTAAACTCCCTACAGCTTTTTTTTTTTAATGTGTGTACAGAAGTATACAAGATTATCCTAAAATTCACATGGAATTGCAAAGGACACAAAATAGCCAAAATAATAATCAGAAAGAAGAACGAAGTGAGAGAATTCACATTTTTCAATTTCAATAATTAATCCAAAACTCCAGTAATCAAAACAACGTGAGCCTGGCAGAAGCATAGATACAGAGATGCATGGAATAGAATTGACAATTTGGAAATAAACCCATTCATTGATATCAATTGATCTTTGACCAAACCATTGAATGTGGAAGGAGTAGTGTTTTCAACAAAAGGTCCCTGGACAACTGGCTAACCATAGGTAAAAGAATGAATTTAGAAACCTATATCACAGCATATACAAAATTAACTCAAAATGGATCAAAGATCAAAATAAAATGCTAAAATTAAAAAACCTTTGGAAGAAAATATAAGCATGAATCTTTATGACCTTTTATTAATCAATGTCTTCTTAAATATGATATGAAAAGTACAAACAACTAAAGAAAAACATACAAATATGCCTCTACAAAAAATTAAAAACTATTGTACGTTAAAGGATACTATTAAGACAATAAAAAGATAATTGACAGAATACAAATCATACATTTGATAGAAGTCTAGTTTCTGGAATAAAGAACTCTTAGAATTCAACAACAAAAAGACAAATGACTCAATTAAAAAATGGGGAAAACACTTGAAAAGACACATCTCCAAAGAAGGTATACAAATGGCCAATAAACCCATGAAAAGACGCTCAACATTAGTCATCAAGGAAATGTAAATCAAAACCACAATGAGGGGCGCCTGGGTGGCTCAGTGGGTTAGGTGTCCGACTTCGGCTCAGGTCATGATCCTGTGATTTGTGGGTTCAAGCCCCGCATTGGGCTCTGTGTTGACAGCTCAGTGCCTGGAGCCTGCTTCAGATTCTGTGTCTCCCTCTCTCTCTGTGCCCCTCTCCCATTCATGCTCTCTCTTTCTGTTTCAAAATTAAATTTAAAAAAAAATTGAAAACACACTAAGTGAAAGAAGTCAGACACAAAAGGTTACATATTCTATATGCTATGGTGTGAATATCTGTGTCCTCCCAAGCTCCAAAAGTGATGGTAGCAGGAAGTGGGGCCTGTGGGAGATGCTTAAGTCCTAAGGGTGGAGCTCTCATGAATGGGATTAGTGGTTTATAAAAGACCTTTCAGAGAGATCCCTAGCCTCTTCCACCATGTGAAGATACAGCAAAAGGAACTGACTATGAACCAGGAAGAAGGTTCTCACAGGAACTCAACTATGCTGGCACTTTGATCTTGGGCTCCCCAGCCCTCAGAGCTGTGAGAAATAAGTGTTTATTGTTTATAAGCTACCCATTCCATGGTATTTTGTTATAGCAGCCCGAATAGATGAAGACAATATGATTCATATGTATGAAATATTCAGAGTGGGCAAATCCTTAGAGACAGAAAGGAGATTAGCCGTTACCAGGGGTTGAGGGAGTGGGGAATTAAAAACAAGTGTTTAACAGGCTCAAGGTTTCTTCATAAGGTGATGAAAATGGTTTGGAGTTAGATATTGGTGATGGTTGCACAGTATCTTGAATATACTACAAAACACTGAGTTGCACACTTAAGATGATTAAAATGATGACATTTATGTTATGTGAATTTTACCCCGATTTTAAAAAGTCTTTAAAATCTGCTTCGATGCTGGCAACTCCAACCCATCACCCGAGAAACACGTTCAGTCTGGAGCAGAGAGACATTCCCTGAGCAAAGGGTGAAGATCAGATGATGATGGTCCTGCTAACTATGGTGGGACCACACAGAGTGGGTTTTAGTTTACGTTACAAAGCTCATGGGGCATCATGGGAGATGCAGTAGTAGCTCTTCAAATGACCATGTTGTGGTGATCTCCGATTAAGTGCTTGTGAAACCCTCCAAGTTACCCTGTAACCTCAGTCTGGTGTGATTCTTACCTGATTGAGTAGCTATCCCAGTTCTCACTTGCTGGCTTTGTTTGGGCTGCTGTAACAAAGTGCCACAAATCGGGTGGCTTATAAACAACAGAAACTTAACTTCTCACAGTTCTGGAGACAGGAAGTCGGAGATCAATCAGGGTGCCTGCATGGTGGAATTCTGGTGAGGGCCCTCTTCTGAGTTGCAGACTGCCAGCTTTTATTGCACCCTTATGTGGCAGGGAGCAGAGAGAGGAAGCAAGCTGTTGTGACTCTTAAAAGGACACTAATGACATTTGTGAGGCTCTACCTTCCTGAGTTCATCTAATCCTAATTACCTCCCAAAGCCCCCACCTCCTAATACTATCACATTGGGGGGTGGGGTTTCAACATATAAGTTGTGAGGGGACACAGACATTCAGTCCATAACACCCACTTAGGAATAACTCCATTCTAAAGGACATGCTTACACCTGAATTTTGTTGAGGTAAAACATTGCTATGGGAAGTTAGATTCATTCAGTTTAGTCACCGGATATTTATCAAGCACCTAATGCTACTTATTGAGCATTTATTGTGTGCTTGGCCACCGTACATAAACATTGTATTCTTTGTCTATATTAACTAACTTAGTCCACTTAACAAATCCATTAATTAGGTATTAATGTTCCCATTTTACAGATGGACGAACTACAATGGAAAGATGCTAAATGACTTGCCTAAGGCGGCACAGTCATTTAGTGGCAAGTCTCAGATATTAACTGGGATATTAACTGATATTAACTATATGATTCCATCCCCCATGCTCTTTAACACTATACTATAATGGAAGTTCCTTTGGGCTGGAGGGTGAGGCATATGGGGATTGTAGAGAAAGAAGTCTAGCATGAATTCTGGATGTTATTCCAGACCGATTGATTAAATTTCTCACATTTCAGACAGTTGTTTAGGCTTCATGAAGACAGGGACTTAAATAACCTATTTCTCTCTCACTCTTACAAAAACAAAATCTTTTATCCATTATCATTTTCACAATTTCGCTGTGCAATAAATTGGGCCTGTTGAAATCTCATAATATTGTTGGAATGGTGTTAGGCATTTACAGTATGTGTTCCAGTTTGTTTATTTGTTAACTGTGAAAACCTGTTGATCATGCATTAAACTGAGGTAGATCTATAGCTTCTGACTTTAAAAAAAAAAAGACATATTGTAAATGTGGCTGTTGACAGAATGACAGGATTTTAAGCTTTTACAATTAAAAATGTCTACACATTCTGTGTAACATCCAATAATTAAATGTCTGGCGAGTGTCATTAAACAAAATTTACATACCAAAGGTGTTGGTTTGTAAATAACCAGGATAGGAAGAATGGATGAGTGTATACACAACTGTGTTTACTTGAATAACTGCCTGTAATGTAATGACACCATCATTTCATTTACTCTTCAAAGTTCTAAAATATACCAAAGTTACTATTTATGCTGTACTAAAGCATTGTATTTGCTGTTCTGGAAATAATTATGAATACAGAGAGATAAATTAGGATTAGATTACCTAATTGCAACACACTGTTGTAATTTTTTTCACCATATAAACGTTAATCCATATCACCTCTTTCAAGACCCATACCAGAACATGGCTCCTCTTTGAAGCCGCCCCTCACTAAGCTGCCATGCTCAGAACATATTTTTCATACTGGGCATATTGTTTATAGAGTGACATGCTGCTTAAACTTACTAATGTTGTTAATATTGTTATAAAATGATTTTTCTGGCTATCTCAGAGACATCCATTTTTTTTCACTATCTGGCAAGCTCCCCATGTCATTGACTTCTTCTTTAGAGTCATAGAATGTCTAATGAGAGTCCTATACACATAATAGGTGCCCGATAAATATTCCTGGAATTGTAGATTACCTTCCTAAATTGTTAAGCTCATTTAATATCTAAACTGTTAAAGGCCACGGTAGCTGGAAATTTTGGGCCTAAATCCAGTGGTGCCTGAGAAATCTAGGAATAGTTTTTGCTACTGGAAAAGAAATAATAATTCTTTATTTTTCCCAAGTGATTGGACAAGTACTCTACACACAGCCTCTCCGGCCTAAAAAGGCTCAAACCTCCCCTCCCTCCATTCACCAGGATAGTCCCCACATCCTTGTTGTGGAAGGCCCTCAATTCTTCTTTGTAGCTTCCTTTGACTTATACAAAAAGGGAGATCTCTCAAGAGAGAAATCTCAAAAAGTAATACCCAGTTTATCTGGCATCATTTATCCTGAGACTGCTTGAGATTGAGTTAGGTCCTCATTATTTGTAGACAGGAGTAGAGAAGGGTTCCTCTTCTGGCATGACAGTAAGGAGCTCTTTGAACCTGCTCCTCAGAGAAACTGGTGGAAATTATTTTTAAAAACAATGTAAAGTTTCTGGAAATTGTCCTAAGGGCATACAGCACAGGAAGAAACATGTTCTAAAGTTTTTTGTGGTGATGGATGCACGACTCTGAATATAATGGTTGAATGGAAACTGTTGAATGGTATACTTTTTAATGGGTGGATTGAATTGCATGGACACCATATTTGAATAGAGCTATTAAAAATTAAGAAAGAAACAGGGAAACCAAACTTCAGATCCTGTCTTCCACCCAGAAAAGTATTAATGAAACACAGGAGAGTGTAAAACTTCACTATTGCCCTTTAACAAATTTACCAAAAGCAGCGAAGATTTAAAACTCTCGGTTTCTGTGGGTCAGGAATCCGGGGCATAGTTTAGCTGGCTGCTTCCCAGTCCAGGTCTTTCATGAGGTTACAGCCAAGCCGTTGGCCAAAGCGGTAGTAGTCCTCATCAGGTCTTGGCTTAGACTGGAGAATTTGCTTCTAATCCCACTCACGTATCTGTTGACTGGGAAGATCAGATTCCATTTCATTTATGTGGTTACTGACAGGCTTTGGTTCCTCATTACGTGGGACTTGAGTGCTTTCAAAATATGGCCACTGATGATGTCAAGAGAGAGAGAATATGTTAAAGACTATTCAAGATGTAGGCCATAGTCTTTTTGTAACCAGTCTGGAAAGTGGAATCCCATGACTCCTGCTGTATTCTTTTCATTACAAAGAGCCAATAATTCCACCCACACCCAAGGGCAGGGGATTGTGCAAGGGGTGAAGACCAGGAGGCAAGGGATTATTGGGGGCCGTCTCAGAGGCTGCCGGCCGCAGAGAGACTTTCCCAGGCTATAGATATTCTATCTCCTCTTTTCTGACTATGTCTGTGGAGGATGGATGATACATTTGTAGTAAAAAAGCTAAATTATCATACTGTGTAATATGTGATGTGATTGGGATTGCTCAGGAAGCTATGGTGGTGTCGTGGAGGCACTTTAATGCTGGAGGTACCTTGTTGTATACTCAAATAATTGATCTTAGAAGATGTGGTATCTGATCTTTGTTTTGAAGCGAGGAGTAACTCTGGCAGGAAGGAGAACGACATACAGGCAACTGTGTCTTAAAAAGACTCCAGGCAGTTGAGTATAATTGGAAATGGGGTAGTGTGTGTGTGTGTGTGTGTGTTCAAGGTAAGTATGTGAAAGGACTAGATCCTGAAGGTCTATAAAAGACATGCTAAGAAGTTGAAATTTTTAAACTGAAGACACTTGGGAGTCATGTTATAAAAATGGAAGTCCCTTGGTTCTCATGGGAGCAGACAGAGCAAAAATCTGTTGATTATGCATTAAATTAAAGGGAACCTATAACTTCTGACGATGAAAAAGGAAGAAATATAGACAGGAATTTCTAACAACCATTCTCTAAACATACCCCATGCATTCCTACCTTTGTACCATTGCTTACTCTTTCTACCACTTTCCCTGCTCTTTTTCCCCCCTGTTCTAATAAATACCCTATGTTCTTCAGAGGTCAGTTTAAGGAATGCCTTCCTCCATGGGAACTCCCATCATTTTAGCCCGTAAGATTACCTTTCTCTGAACTTCACAGCATTTGAAAATTACCCTGCTTGGTTTAGCCTCTAAATACATAACCTGATATATTTAGTTATTTCATCTTTATTCATCCATTGCATGAATACTTATTGAGCAATCTCTTACATGTACAGCATCACATAAAATGCTTCAGTAATATCCAGTCATACATGATATGGAACAAGGTCAAGAAGTCACAATCTAGGCCTGAACCATGTACCCCAGATTATCGGAAGTGAATGTGAAAAAGGCTGGTTCTGGGGCCCAGCCAAGACTCACTGAATAAGAATCTGAGAATAAGGCCCCCAAATGTAGACTTTAATACATTCCTACTGTGATTCTAGAGAACATTAAGTTTGGGAACTAGTGGTCTGGTGAAAGAGATAAGAATATACATAAATAGTCCCCACACAAGGTAGAATGTGCTTAAAGTGTGCCGCATATGTTAAGGAAACATATGGAAGATTTCAGGAGTTCAGAGATCACTTGTAGCTGGGGCAATTTAGGCAAATTTTCATGGACAGGACAGTATTTTGACTGTCATACCTGAGGGATAATTACTGATAAAGCCTCTCTTGTTTCTTTCTTTTGACCCCCTTCTCTTTGACATAAAAGTCCTGGCTTTATTTGGAGAATGCTGCCCCTTTAACGGGAATAGCAAACAAATTTTCAAAGTATGTGTTTCCATGAGGAGCTTTTCCAAATTGGTCTTAAGATCTTGATTCTCCATTTGCTAGCCTCTTCTGCCACATCTTTTTAAATCCAGACTTGAAAAACCCAAACCGCATTTACTTCTCCATCCACTTATATATGCTGTTCACATTCACATTACGCTTGTGGGAGGATGAGAGCTATATAAATCCAAGGTGTTATTATTATTACGATCTCTCACTGCTGTTCCCTTTTGGCCCTTTATTCTAGGCTTTCAACTTGACTTAGTTTGAATTTTGCTTAATCTGATCTTCAATTTAATTCTATTTCAGCAAAGCAATCTATAAATAATAACAATGATAATTATAAGAAACAAGTCAGATCTGTTTACTGCAAATCTCAGTGGACTAAGATCAATTTTCCCTCAATGGGGTCCTGAAGACACTCAAATCCAACATCTATATTTAGGGACATGTCTGTTGGGTGGATCTTTTTGACGTTCATAGGGTTGATTAGTGCCGGTAATCTTTTTTTTTTTTTTTTCTTCCACGGATGTTCTTATTGCTGAAGAATAGAGATACTGCTACTGAAGAGGTTAAAGAAAAACTGAACATTAGCCCACACAACGACACTCAATCCCTTTTAGGAGACTGTGATGCCTTTGGCATCTCTCAGCAGGCACGTATCACCATCTTCTGATATTAAATCCTGTATCAGTCAGTGTCCATTCAGAAAAGGAGCAGCCATTCGGGGTAGTTTACATATATAGTGAGGTACACAGAGTGATTCGGGGAATTTAAAGCCTTTGTTCCATTGGAAGGACTGTGGTAAAGAATGTTACGAGATTGCTTTCTGGAAACAAGGATGTGTGAAGATCTCAGAGAAACCACCACCAGTGATATCCGCTGCCTGCTCACAGTGGACATGACCTCAACTGCCTGCATTGTATCAGAAGCACAAGCTGGCTCTGGTGAGAAAGGTGGACAGAGCAAGCTTGCTCTTGGCTCTACTTTTCCCATTATCCTCCGTTGGCACAGATTTAGCATTTTTGTGTGTTTTTATATCCTTACAATGACCTACATGTTAAAATACGTGGACACGTGCTCCAAAACCTAAAACATTTTTTCACTTAGTAAGTTATGAGCACATTCCTGTCATTAAATATGATGCAGTGTGATTCTAATAGCTGTGTGGCAGTCTTTCGTGTGGATATATCATAATTTATTAACCACTATATTATTTACAAAAATAGGGCGATAGTGCCTGTGTTGGGATCCTGGATTTGATGCTCCCTGGCTTTGTGATCTTGACAAGTCACTGAACTTCTTTAACTCTCATAGCCTTCATTTGTAAAGTGGAATGGAAAATACTAGAAACCTTTTGGGTTGTCAAGGACATGAAAAGAAATGGTGTATACAAAGTGCTTCATACATGGGGTGCCTGTGCGGCTCAGTGGGTTAAGCGTCAGACTCTTGATTTCAGCTCAGGTCATGACCTCACCTGCTTAAGATTCTCTCCTCCCCCCCGCTCCATCCCGTCCCCCTCCTTCTCTCCTGCTCTCTGTCTTGTGAGCACATACTCTTCCTCGCTCTCTCAAAAAAGAAAAATTAATTAATTAAATACAAACAAAAAATTCTCAAAGTGCTTCATACAGTGTCGGGCATATAAAAAGCTCTCAATAAGTAGTGAAATTATTACTATTGTAACTTTTTTTTTACATTATTACTATTATATCATAACTCTTCTTTTTGTTACATTAGATTTTATCATAAATGTTTTCTATGTACATTATTTTACGTTGTTTGTAAATTCCTAGTGATTGCACTACTGGTTCAAATGTATGCTCATTTTTTGAGAGTTTTTTTTTTTTTTGGAGAGAGTATAGGCAAGTACATATAACACATTTTTTTAAAAGAAATATTGGACAATTTATACAACTCCTAATAGTTGTATAAATTATCAATTTCACTAAACCTTCACAATTTCAGGATATTATAATCTCAATCATTATAGTATAGCTTTTCAACTATCAAATTGGTTTTCTTTTAATTGATGTTTTCTTTTGTTTTCTGTTCTACTTTATAAATTGTTTGCTAATTTCATTTCTTACTGATTTGTAAGATATTCTGTATTAGATGATACATGTAAAATGCTATAAAATATATATTATAACATAGAATATGAATATAATATTCTTTGGTATATTTCTTATTTATTGTTTGCCCTTTAATTTTATTTGTGGTGCCACTTGACATCCAAAGTTTTAAGTTGTAAATTGGTCGAATCTGTCATGTTTTCCCTGTATAATTTCTTTTTTCATGTTCATACTTAGAAAGGTCTTCATACCCAAACAGCCGATATTCATAACACTTTCTTGAAATCTCTTTTCATTTCATTATGCAATATATAATCTTTTTATATCTTTAGAAAATGTTCACCAATTGTGGCATTACTGTAAACAATCTGTCTCAATTGCATCGTAATGCCATTGTTATTATATACTAAATACTTAAATATACTATTTATTTTCCTGGGCTTTCCATTGTTTCATTGATATGTCTATATCTGTTCAAGTACTTGAGTGTTTCTATTGTCAGAATAATATGCATCAGTGTCTAATAATGCAAATTCATCCTGTATTTTCCTTTACATAGACTTCAAAAACATTTAGTGGCAATTCAGGGGCACCTAGGTGGCTCAGTTGGTTAAGTATCCAACCTAGGTTCAGGTCATGATTTTGTGGTTTATGAGTTTGAGCCCTGTGTCCGGCTCTGTGCTGACAGCTCAGAGCCTGGAGCCTGCTTTGGATTATGTGACCCCCGTCTCCTGCCCCTCTCCTGTTTGCACTTTCTCTCTCTCTGAAAAATAAATAAACATTTAGTGGAAATTTTAAAAAATCCATGTGCTTTGGATTCAGATTTCATTAAATTAATATATATGGTAAAATTAACATGTTTTTATTTTTAGTTTTTCAGAGAGTCAGCGAGCTGGGGAGAGGGGTAGAGGGAGAGACAGAGAGAATCTTAAGCAGACTCCAGGCTCAGTGCAGAGCCTGTCACGGGGCTGGATCCCAAGACCCTGAGATCATGACCTGAGCCAAAATCAAGAGTTGGGTGCTCAACCAACTGAGCCACCCAGGCGCCCCTACCATGTTTTTAATACAAGGTCTTTTCATCCTGGAAAATGATTTATCCCTCTTTTTGTGAATTGTTTTTTATTTCCCATTTAAAAATTATACTTCTTAGAGATTCCTACACTTTTTTTTGGCTAAAAAATTATTTATGTTTTGTTTCTTACCAGTAAGAAAAAGATCTATTTTATATTTTAATCATTATTTACTTATTCCAGTCTTATTTTATTTGACACATTAACGATGAAGTTCATAGCGAGGATTTGTCATGAAACTATTATCAATAAACATTGACTTGCCTTGTTTTCTTCAGTAGGTCTTCTCAGTGGGTTTTGCCTTGAATGTTAATATTGACAAGTCCGACTTCATTTTCTTTGTATTTGTCTGATTCCTCTTTGCTTATTTTTTTACTTTTAATATTTTAGAAGTGCTTAGTTTTTACACATCTGTCTTATGGTGAACATGTAGTCTACTCATAGTTATTCGGTTTGCTGAGGATAAAACTGATTTTATTTCTTTGTACATAAAAAATACTTTAAAAAATGTGTCTGGATACTTATAAGATCTTTCCTTCATCTGTGCAAGTAAAAAGACCAAACCACATTCTTTGGATATTTGAATATGTTTAGGAATTAGTCCTTGGAAGTCATTTTAGTCAGGTAACCAGTGAGCCTTTTCCATCTGCTGACGTAGGTCTTTGTCCACCTCAGAAAAGCTTTCTTTATAGCTTTGCTTCTCTAACTACAGCAATTTTGTCCTCTAGATAGTGCATCTTAATTTATTCTTTGGTTTTCCATTTCCATTTATTTTGCATTCTAAAGAAACTCTACTTCACTTACCATGGTACTTATCCACCCTATTGAATGCCATCTACTGAACTGTTGAACTGTATGTACATTTTGTCTGCTTTCCTTACTAGGCTCTCCTCTGGGCATTGTATGGGCTCATCCTATCTTGTCTGTCATTGTATCTCCAGTACTCAGAATAGAGTCATCATCTTTTTTAATTTAATTTTTTAATGTTTATTTATTTTTGAGAGAGAGAGAGAGAGAATGAATGGGGGCAGGGGCAGAGAGAGGGAGGCAAGGAATCTGAAACAGGCTCCAGGTTCTGAGCTGTCAGCACAGAACCCAACGCGAGGTTCAAACTCACGAACTGTGAGATCATGACCTGAGCTGAAGTTGGACACTTAACCCACTGAGCAACCCAGGCACCTCCAGAGTCATCATCTTTTAAACATTGTCAGTGGCCAGAGCTAGAAAAATATATCATGATTTTATACTCATACTTTCCACTCAAATTTATAAGTTTTACTTAATTCTTTTATCTTACATGAAAATCCTGGGTCCCTAATAATTCATATAATTGATTCTCTGGTATGTATACTTTCAAGACAATAACATAAATATATTATTACTAATAGACTGATTACCAAAAGCAATCAGTAGTATTAGTCATAAAGTGATTACTGAAAGCAATTTGAGGATTCTTTGCAGATCTTAAAAATTTTTCATCCTTAGGGTATATCCCACTAGAATGTATAATCAAACTTCTGTGTTTTAAGGTCCCTTGAAATAATTATTTTTGTAGTTATGCCAACAACTTGATATATAATTAAATTCATTTATTTTATTTTTACTTTTCAACCATCGCTTTTTAAATTTAACTTTCTTTTATCATTATGTAAAACACTCACATCGTTCCAAAGAATACAAAAACAAGGTACATTAAAAGAAGTCTAGCTTCTCTCCTATCCCTTCCATCCTGTTCCCTTTGTCCCTATTATTAAAAAAAAAAAAACATTAAAAAATAGTTTTGGCTTACTGTTCCATCGTTTCCTTTTTAAAATATGAGAAAAAAATAAAATTATTTATAACTCATCACTTGTTGCACATTCTTATATGAAAGTAGCATAATATAACCCCCTGTTCTGCACCCCAGTTTTGTACAAAACAATATATTTATGAGATCACTTCATGATCATATAAGGAGCTCTGCCTTATCTCTTTCATATGGTTGCAAGGTGCTCCATTGTACGATGTCCCAGTTTATTAAAATAGTTTCTCACCGATCCACTTTTGGAGTCTTTCCAGTCTTCTGCTATTACAAATGGTGGTACATTGAGTAGCTTTCACTATATGTCATTTTATATATTTGACACTGTATCACTGGGATAGACCCCTAGAGATGGGGTTGCTGAGTCAAAGGGCAAATGAATGTGTAATTTGCTAAATCTTGCCAAAATCTCCCTCTATAGTAGGTTTATCATATTGCATTCCCATTAGCCATATATGAGAGTAACTGTTTTCCCATAGTCCCACCGACACGGTGATATTACTAAACTTTTGGATTTTTGCCAATTTGATAGGTGAAAAATACTATCACAGTATACGTTTAATTTTCAGTTTTATGTTTCAAATGTTTAAAGAGTATTTGCATTTTGTGCGAACCATTATATCTCTCCAATTTTTCTATAGGATGTGACAAAAGAGTTTTTAAGAATGCAAAGAGTGGTACCACATAGCATTCTTTGTTGTAAAGATAAGGACTAGCCAGATAATATCTACAAATCAGGTACGAAGAACAGAAAGAGTATTAGCTGGGTGGGATAAAGGGCTAGCTAAAGTTTAATCAATATTTAATCTGTATCTTGTCATCATCACATTGAATTCTTAACTAATTTGTTTGTGCAAAACTCTCCTGAAATAGGTTACCTTTAAAAAATTGGTCTTATCACCTATGAAATGTAACCTCTGACCATGGGACAATTTTAATGACAATTTTTCATTATGTTTATCAGAAAAAATTGAAATGGCTTGTCAATCTCATAATATTTAACCCACTGAACACGATCACGCCGATATTGTTACCATTTTCCCAATTGGCATACGCATTTGTATATTTTCTTGCTAGTTAGGAAAGGATATTTATTTAGTTTGAGGGTTTTTTTTTCTTTCCATAGATTTATGGAAGTAACATAAAAATGATGTTTAAGAGCAGATTCATTATTAAACACCAAAGCAAAATCTTATAATATCATTAAAAATCTGTTTTAGCATTATTTCCTTCTGTATGTTCTTTGGCTCAGCCAATTTCCTTTTTAAATCTAAGTGTTTTGCGTTTTAATCAATCTGCAATAAGAGTTGAGGTTAAGTTTCCTCTAATTTCATTCTGTACAAAACAGATACTGTTTTAAATTAACTTCTGCTTCCTATAGTAAATCTTTTTCAAAAATATGAATGCTCCTCTTCCACAACTTGCTTCATTTTTTCCCTTTCTTTTTATGCTGCAGCAGCAGAATTTCATTGACCTTGTGTTAGTTTCAAGTTCAATTCATTTTTGAATGAGGAGGTTTTATCTCAGCCTGGAATATGCCACTCAAATGAGTGGCATTCTTTCCACATTCTATATTTAGCTGCGTGCTGTTACAATGATCTTATCCTACATTAACCTGAACAGTTAACTGATAATCAGTTTAAGTTAGTGCAATGATACTACTGGAAGAAATACATGGGGGGGGGGACTGGGATTAATGATAATCCCACTGGGCAGACTCCTTTGATCATTTCAGTTGGGATTCATGAAGGCACATTTTGGTGCCTTTGTTTAAGCAATGTCCTTACTTTAAAGGCAGTTTGTAAACTTTTTGGCAACCAATCTTTAGGTGAAGCTAACTAATCAGTGTGTGAGATAATCATCTATCCTCTTTGAGACTGACTTTGATTCTTTTACATTATTACCATCAGAACACTTTTCTGAAGCATCCAATTCCATACAAATGGTTGAAAATGACATGACTCGGCCATATAAAATATTTAAGTGGACAAACACCAAATTTTATTGAATAAATAAAATTATGAAACACATTAGGCCCCAGAGTGGTAATACTGGACTCTGATGGGCCAACTTCTACTTGCATTTCTGATCTCTGCTTGATAGTCATTTCCTTGAAAGGCCCTTCTTGAACACACCCCATTCAAACAAATTATTCCCCCGTTATACACTTAAATACTCTGTAGTAATCCGTTTTTTTAAAATTTTTTAAAAAATGTTTTATTTATTTCTAGGAGAGAGAGAGAGAGAGAGACAGCATGAGCAGGGGAGGGTCAGAGAGAGAGGGAGTCACAGACTGAAACAGGCTCCAGGGTCTGAGCTGGCAGTCAGCACAGAGCCCGACGCGGGGCTCGAACCCACGAACCCGCGAGATCATGACCTAAGCGAAAGTCGGACGCTTAACCGACTAAGCCACCCAGGCGTCCCAGTAATCCTTAATCGTATTAATGGTTGGTGGCTATCTATTTGTTGATGATTTCATTAATGTCTCTGTTGCTCACTAGACTTCAAATACCAACAGAGCTAAATTTGGTCTTGTCTATTTTAGTCTCTATTTTAGGGCCTAGTGCCTAGAATAGCACAGTCCTGACAGTCAATACATACTATTTGAGTAAATGGACAAATACAAGATACAACTATTAAATCACATCCTACAAGTTGAAGATAAAGAGTAAAGGGACATATTTGGGGCGGAGGGATTGGATTTGGGCTGGAGAAGAAAGGAGCTTAAAATACTGGGTAAACCTACTATTCATCCTTGATTTTCTTCTGTTTCTTCATCTCTAAAATGGAGATAATAATAGTACCTATCTCATAGAGTTGTTGTGAAGATTAAAGGAGATATCATGCATTGGGTTCTTTTTTTCTACCCCTTCTTCACTAAGCACTTTTCAAATCGTTTTTTGAGCCTCTTTGTTTTATCTTTAGATAGATCCGACACATCATCAACATTTCCTAGAAACTTCTAGAACAGTGTCTGTCAGCTAGGAGACACTCAGTTGTGGGATGCATCTCCCATTCATTAGTAAACTCCGATGGTATTTAGGAGTGTCACACAGGGAGAAACAAATACCCTTATTAGTAGTCCCTTCCCCTTAGTTTGGTATCCAGCACTGGCCTAATTCTGGATGGTGCTTTCTAATCTCTAAATTGTGGTTCTTTTCTTCCTCCATTTAGTACAGATGCACTTGTTTACCCTTATGGCCCAATTGTATTCATTGGCCACTACATTGTTTTTCTAGGCTAAATAAAAATGGCTTTTTTCCCATTAAGGCAGCAAATTTTTCTGTTTTCATGTTGCCAGGTGCTGGCTATATTAGAGAGTATTTAGTTGATGAAAATCTGTCTTTTGCAGGCAAAAGAACAAGAAAACCTGGAGGGATGGCACGTCTGTTTCCTTGGCTTTCTCACTGAACTTCCATATTGGAAAGAAAATCACCTAAGAGAGCCATCTCTTCCCAGCTCTGCCTAGGCCTGGTAGAGCAGCACTGAGGATGTTTCCTTCAGCTCAAAGCCACCAGATGGGACAGAAACAGCTGCAATGGGGGACTGACCACAAGGAGAATGGAGCCATCCTTACCTGACTATCTCCCGTTCCCAGGCTAACTCCCCCACCTTAAAAACATATGTTCATTCAGCATTCATTCACTAAGCCCCTATTTGGGGCCAAGAACTATCCTAAGGCAATATGTTAGTGGAAATTCAAAAGAAATAGAAGAAAAAAAATCACCTAATCTGAAGAAACGCTAGATATCTCCAAGAAACTATGAAATTAAAATCAAGGGCTAAGTTGTCAGTGTTGTATTGCAAGCATTGGAAGAGGCCTAGAGAAGGAAAAATACGTGTGAACTGGTGTTGGCAGGGACAGGCTCACTGTGAACACAGGGTAGCAGGAATAAGCACCCAGTATACCAGAAAACAATCACAGTGTAGAGCTTTGTTAAAATAAATGGTGTGTTTCCATATGGTCTTATTAAGCATTCCTTTAAAAAAGGGAATTCTGGTTTCTTTAAGATAGGTAAAGCTTTAATGGATCGTAAATAACTGCAAAGTTTCTGGTAGGAAGGGCAATGACTTCTTCAAACAAAAATAAAACAGGTTACAAAAGGAGGGGCATTGGGGAGGCGCTGGGCAAAAGTGTATGGATTGGCATTTTAGTTATGGTCAGTCTAGTAACCTTTTCTGTATTGGAACAACAACAAATGATTAGTGTAGAAAGAAATGTGGTCTGTGACTCTGTTCTGGATCTTTCTTTGAAGGTGCATTGAAGAGTGAGTTGAAGGGTTAAGAAGACCACTTGACACCCTCTCTCTTAGAGGGGCAGAAAATCAGCTAGCCGGCTCCCATATATCAGGCACTTAACATGCACCACGCACTGTGCTGGGTGCCTTGTATCCACTATGTCAAAAGTTCTCAATAGTCCTATGGAGATAGCTTTCTCATTGGACCTCTGCTGTCAGATCCAAGGCATTGCCATTCAACTGCAGATTTTCAGTCGCAGTATGTGGTGAGAATCATTCTCAGGGGATTGGCATTGTGAACTAGACCTAGAGAAGAATGGCACCTTTGCAGTGTATATTCAGGCTGAGGAACAGTGAGAGTGGAGGCCAAAAAGGTAAAATGGCACAGAATAGAGAGTGTCAGTTTGTATGGGTTACAGTTATTTCTGTTCACTTTTCCCTGGTGTTAAATACTGCACTGTGGATTTACCTGCGGATCAGTCAGCACGGTTGGCATATTAGCACTCTTTTCGTAATTCATTATTTTTCTCAGGGAGGAGGAGAAAGATTTATTTCCCCATATTGGATTCTGCACATTTGGGAAAAATTGGGGAGTGGAAGATGAGGCTAGGAAGCTCTTGAAGATCTTGATGAGACCGTTTATTAATAGTTGTGCCAACATTCATTCTTTTATTCATGTATTCTCTCACTTAACAAGTATATTAGCTCAGCGCCTATCATGTGCCAGGCATTATGTAAGTTGCCAGGTTTATGACAAAGTTCCAGACACAGTCCCTGACCCAAAGGATCTCTGAGATCAACAACGGTACAGTAAGGAAAGTACTTTGATGAGCAAAAGAAGGAATGGGAGACAGACAAAGGGCTCACCCAGTCCTGGGCATCTCAACCTTACAAATAACAATCCTAATAATTGAGAAAATATGAACTCAATTTAATTCTCTGTCATACCCTATTTCCTTTCTCTGCACTCCATCTCCCCAAGAAATATGACCTGAAAGTCTAAGATATTTCAAGAGAAAGGGCATTTGCTGGCCCTTATGTGCCAGAGGGTCAGTTAGTCAGTACCAGCAGAGGGAAGACCTTTAAGAAGGCTAAGTGCTCCATGTGCAAAGATAATGTTAAAAGAATTCTACGCAGATAGCTCATCCTCAGAGATCAAAGCCCAGAGCGGCCAAAAAAAGAATATTAAGCTCTAGAGGTAACTTCCTATGGATGACGGATGTGGGGGCAGATTGCATCCGGTTAGGAAAACCAGCATCAGCTAGTCAGAAGAGAGAGCTTTTAAGATGTGGACTATCATTTTGGTGTACTGCATAAGGTAGACAATTCAGGCCTCAAGTGCCTTCTCTGTATTGTAAGTCTCGTGCTAGTGATGGGAGCAAGCCCTAACTCAAACCCCGTGGTCAAGGAAAGGAGAGAAATCAACATATAATGATTGCCTATCTGGAATCTGGCACTGTGTTGTTTTTGCATGCAAAGTCAGAACCATCCGGGGGGTGGGAAATCAACCGGCCAATTTTTAGAGACAAGAACATGGGCCCCAGGAAGGTTAACTGTCTCACTCAGGGTCTCCTGACTATTAGGCAGCAGAGCCAAGATTCAAATTCAGCTCCAAAGTCTAACTGGCAACAGTAAAGTCATATTCAAAGGCGAGTGAATGTGTTTGGAGGACGGACACATTTACACGCAGATAATGTTTGATTCCGTTCTTCTGCTTTCCTTGGCTCTGAAGAAGTTGCGCCCTGGGTAACAGCTTGTGGGTGCTTAGGGTTAATCACTGTATTACACAGCCGTAAATTCCCTTTACAAAGAGCTGCCTCGGTGGATTCGCCACTCTTGTCAATCCCTTCTAGGCACCGGCTAATCAGGTCAGGAACACAGTAGCCGACACCAGAGCCAAACAGAAACTTGTCAAACTGTTTTGACTGCCTGAACATGACTGAGGCACTTGCGCAGTGAAAATGTTTGGAAAATAGTCACAAGTTTTGAAGAACCGGTTCAGTGCGGTTTCCATCCTTCCTTCCTCCCCAGACCCACAACTATATACTTTCGATGTGTTTGGGGGTTGTTGTAGAAAGGCCACGTTACTGGAGTGGAAAAGTTTTTAAAGAAAACTCTGTGCATAAAAGTGACTCACTGACAGCCAATGAGGAGGCTTCCGCTGGGAGTCTGCCCTGGACTGACAGCAGAGTTACAAACCCAGCGTAACCTGTCCGGGCTGAAACATTCCCCTAAATGACCCTCGACACGAGCTTTTGGATGGAAAAGCCCAAACTGTGATAGGTAGAAAGGTCGGTAGGGTGGGTTTTGCTTTAAAAAAAGAAGAAGAAGAAGAAGAAGGGGCAGTGAATAGGGGATTTCATGATTTCTTGCTTCTGTCACCATCATTCTCTTTCCAGATGGAACATTTATTTGCTCTTGTATACAGAGACCACATCTCCAGGAGGCCTCCATATACCTGTACCGCCATATTTAGGGCTCCTTCAGACGGTGACAGATGAATGCCCAGTCCAATCACGTGCTTATTTTATGAGTGACAATGTCAGGAATTAGTCACAGCTACAATGGCTTCTGATTAAGATTGATTGTCTCCTCTACATCATAAATCATAGTCCCATGACATTCATCCTGGTCATCGCGGGGAGTAGGGCAGGATATTTGGGAGAAGGCAAGTGACTCAGAACAGGAAATCCTTTCTATGCTTGAATAATAAGCCTTAATAATAGAAATACTACTGAAGAGGGGGTCAAGACGTTGGAGTAGGAGGACCCTAAGCCCACCTCCTCCCACAGATACAACTACATAACACTCACATCAGTGTAAACAACCCAGAAAACGGCCCGAAGCCTGGCAGGTCAAGCTCCACAGCTAAAGGAGAGAAGATGCCACCTTGAAGAGAGTAGGAAAGGGGGAGATGTGTCCACCGGGATAAGGAGGGAGCCCCCCGTGCTGAGCAGGGCAAGAACCAGACTATCACACGGGGGAGGGGGGGCGGGAGGGGTTGGGGAAGTGTAGAGGGGAGCCCGCACAGGGAATACAAATCCCCAAAACTTTTGGCTTTGAAAGCCAGAAGGCCCAAATTTCTTGAGTTCCTACAAACAGTGAGAGTTAAAGCCTGGAATTTTAAAAATGAGTGGGCTCGGCTCTGGGAGAGCCCAGAGGGTGTTAGGAAGCTGAGTTCCTGCCCTTAAAGACACAGCACGACAAGGAGCCCCCGGAGACACAGCAGAGACGCAGCAGTTTGGAAAACGCCTGGGGCTTACGGGCAGGAGAGTTAGTTACTAATCTCAGAGCAAATCCTGGAGGGGCAGGGTTCGCAGGACTTCTCCAGAAACCCAGGAACTAGCAAACGTCATCTCCCTCCCCCCACTACCCCCCCCAGCATAAACACACGCCACCTGTGGGGATAGTGTGGGGGAGGCTTGCCCACACGCTCTACCTAACTTGCTCACACCAAGCCTGGTCGCCCGTGCTTTGGTGGATCAGCCTTTCCCAGTCAGATCTGCCTCAGTTGGGGCACTGCCGGTCCTCTCCCCCAGAAGATGGGTACAAACCAGTGCCAACACTGCATATCCCCACCTGTGAGTTTCACATCCCCACCTGTGAGTTTCACGCGGCCTCGGTCGGGTGGTGGTGGCGGCCCCGCGCAAACCCAAGGCACACCTTGTTAAAATTACTCGCCGTGCCCACATAGCCCCAGTCCTGGCTGGGGTGGCAGCATGGCTCGTTTCGCAAGATCAGCCCATATCTCGTTAAAACTGTGCCCCCCACCCTGGCTGCAGACCAAACACTGCTCCCGACAGGCAAAGGGAGCCTCTGCAGGCGACTGGACTGAAGGGAAAAGTAGCCAGGACACAACAGTTGGGGGCACACAACACACATAGGAGACACCCCTGAAGTGCCAGCTTCTGGTGAGCAGGGGCCACTGCTCTGCAGGGCACTACAGGACCTCTTCTTCATAAGGCCATTATTTTCAAGAGCAGGAGACATAGCCGACTTCCCTAGCCCGCAGACAGGCACAGAGAGTTAAACAAAATGAGGAGACAGAGACATTTATCCCAAATGAAAGAACGGGACAAAGCCACAGCCAGAGATCTAAATGAAACAGATATAAGTAACATGTCTGATGGAGTATTTAAAGCAATGATCATAAAGATATTCACCGGACTTGAGAAAAGAGTGGAGGACATCAGTAAGACCCTTAATAAAGAGATAAAAAAGAACCAATCAGAGATGAAGAGGGCAATAAACAAGATTAGAAACATGCTTGATGCAATGAAAGAGAAAGGAATCCAAGTATTTCACTAAAGAAACCCAGCAAACTGGGAGAGAAGAGAGCAAGAGAAGAAAGGAACAGAGGAGAACTACAAAAACAACCATAAGACAAGTAACAAAACAGCAATAAGTACATATCTATCAATAATTACCTCAAATGTAAAGGACTAAATGCTCCAATGAAAAGACACAGCGTGACAAGATGGATAAACAAAATGCATCTATATGTTGCCTACAAGAGACTCATTTTAAGCTAAAGACACATGGAGACTGAAAGTGAGGGGATGAAGAAACATTTATCATGCAAGTGGAAGTGAGGAGAAAGCCAGGGTAGCAATGCTTATATTGAACAGAATAGACTTTAAAACAAAGACTGTAACAAGAGACAAAGAAGGACACTATATAGGGGTGCCTGGGTGGCTCAGTTGGTTTAGAATCTGACTCTTCATTTTGGCTTAAGTCATGACCCCAGGGTTGTAGGATCAAGCCCTGCATCAGGTCTGCTTAAGATTCTCCCTTTCTCTCCTTCTAACCCTGCCCTACTCATGAGTGTGGACTATATCTCTCTCAGATTAAAAAAAAATTTTAAAGGACACTATGTAATAATAAAGGGAACAATCCAACAAGAAGATGTAACAATTGTAAATATTTATGCACTCAACATAGAAGCACCCAGATACACAAAACAGTTAACAAACATAAAGGAATGAATCAATAATATTATGATAATAGTAGGGGATTTTAACACCCCACTTACATCAATGGACACATTATTCAAACATATAATCAACAAGGAAACAGTGACTTTGAATGACATACTAGTCCAGATGAATTTAACAGATATATTTAGAACATTCCATCCTAAAATAGCAAAATACATACTCTTTTCAAATGCACACAAAACATTCTTCAGCACAGATCACATATTAGGCCACAAGATAAGTCTCAACAAATTAAAAAAGATTGCAGTCATACCATCTTTTCTGAATACGATGCTATGAAACTAGAAATCAACCACACACACAAAAAGAATCTGGAAAGAGCACAAAGATGTGGAGTTTAAATAACACGATACTAAACAGTGGATGAGTGGAAGAAATCAAAGAGAAAATTTAAAAAATGACATGTAGATAAAAGAAAATGAAAACATAATGGTACAAAATCTCTGGGATGCAGCAAAAGTGGTTCTATGAGGGAAGCTTATAGCAATATGTACAAGCCTACCTCAAGAAGCAAGAAAAATCTCAAATAAACAACCTGACCTAAAGGAGATTGAGTTGAAGGAGCTAGAAAAGGGACAAGAGACAAACCCTAAACCAGCAGAAAGAAGGGAATAATAAATATTAGAGCAGAAATAAATGATACAGAAACTGAAAAAAAAAAAACCAAAGAACAATGGACCAGATCAATGAAACCAAGAGCTGGTTCTCTGAAAAGATCAACAAAATTGATAAATCTCAAGCCAGACTCAGAAGAAGAAGGAGGAGGAGGAGGAGGAGGAGGAGAAGTAGCAGCAGGAGGAGGGGGGTGTGGAGAAAGGACTCAAATAAACAAAATCACAAATGAAAGAGGAAATAAACAAGATCACAAATGAAAGAGGAAAAACAATAGCTGACACCACAGAAATACATACAACTATAAGAGAACATTACAAAAAGTGTAAGCCAAGAAACTGGGCAACTTATAAGAAATGGATAAATTCCTAGAAAAGTCCAGGACCATATCACTCCATAGGTGCATTTGACCAAACATTTAAAGGAGAGTTAATACGTATTCTTAAACTATTTTAAAAAAAATACAAGAGGAAGAAACATTTACAAAATCATTTCATGAGGTCAGCATCACCCTAATACAAAAACTAAAGATACCACACAAAAAAAAGGAGAACTAAAAGCCGATTTCTCTGATGAACATAGATCCAAAAATCCTCAACAAAATATTGGCAAACCAAATCCAACAATGCATTAGAAGAGTTATTCACCATGATCAACTGGGATTTATTTCTGGGATGCAAAGTGGTTCAATATTCACCAATCAATCAACGTGATACATTACATCAATAAGAGAAAGGATAAAAACCATATTATCATTTCAATAGATGCAGAAAGAGCCTTTTACAAAGTACATTATCCATTCATGATAAGAACCCTCAACAAAGTAGGTTTAGAGGGAACATACCTCAACATAATAAAGGCCACATATAAAAAAAAAACAACCCACAACTAACATCAACATCAATGGCAGAAAAATGAGAGCTTCTCCCTTAAGGTCAGGAACAAGACAAGGATGTCCACTCTCATCACTTTTATTCAACATAGTACTGGATGTCCTGGCTACAGCAATAGGAAAACAAAAAGAAATAAAATGCATTCAAATCAGTAGGGAAAGAGTCAAACTTCCACTGTTTGGAGATGACATGATTCTACATATATAGAAAACCCTAAAGACTTCACCAAACACTATATTAGACCTGATAAACGAATTAGGTAAGGTCGCTGGGTACAAAAGCAATGAACAGAAATCCATAACATTTCTCTACACTAATAATGAAGCAGCAGAAGGGGAAATAAAGAACACAATTCCATTTACAATTTCACCAAAAAATAATAAAATACCTAGGAATAAACTTAACCAAAAAGATGAAGGACCTGTACTCTGAAAACTATAAAATATTGAAGGAAGGAATTGTAGACAACAAAAGGAAATAGAAACACATTCCATGCTCAGGGATTGGAAGAACAAATATTGTTAAAATGTCTATACTACCAAAGCAGTCTACGCATTTATTTTTTAAAAAAATTTTTAAATGTTTATTTATTTTTGAGAGGGAGACAAAAACAGAGCGTGAGTGGGGGAGGAGTAGAGAGAGACAGAGACAAATAACTCAAAGGAGGCTCCAGGCTCTGACAGCTCAGAGCCCAACATGGGGATCAAACTCACAAACCCTGAGATCATGACCTGAGCTGAAGTCAACCGACTGAGCCACCCAGGCACCCCAGCAGTCTATACATTTAAAGAAATCCCTATCAAAATATCAACAGCATTTTTCAGAGAACTAGAACAATCTTTAAAAAAAAACAAAAAAACAACAGTTTTTTGTCAAGTTGGTTTCCATATAACATCCAGTGCTCATCTCAACAAATAACCTCCTCCATGCCCATCATCCACTTTCCCCTCTCCCCCACCCTCCAATCATCCCTCAGTTCAGAGCAAACAATCTTAAAATATGTATAAAACCACTAAAGACTCCAAATAGCCAAAGCAATATTGAAAAAAGAAAACCAAAACTGGAGGTATCACAATTCCAGACTTCGAGTTATATTACAAAGCTGTTGTAATCAGGGCTGCCTGGGTGGCTTAGTCGGTTAAGCGTCCGACTTTCGCCTAGGTCATGATCTCGTGGTTCGTCGGTTTGGGCCCCGCGTCGGGCTCTGTGCTGACTGCCAGCTCAGAGCCTGGAGCCTGTTTCAGTCTGTGACTCCCTCTCTCTCTGACCCTTCCCTGCTCACGCTGTCTCTCTCTCTCTCTCCTAGAAATAAATAAAACATTGAAAAAAAAAACAAACAAAGCTGTTGTAATCAAAATAGTATGGTACTGGCACAAAAATAGAGACATAGCTCAATGGAACAGAAGAGAAAGCCCAGAAACAAAGCCACAGTTATACTGTCAATTAATCTTCGATAGAGGACGCAAAAATATCCAGTGGGAAAAAGACAGTCTCTCGAAAAAATGGTGTTGGGAAAACTAGACAGCTACATGCAAAGGAAAGAAACTAGACCACTTTTTACACAATACACAAAAATAAACTCAAATTGGTTTAAGACCTAAATATGAGACCTGAAACCATAAAAATCCCAGAAGAGAGGACAGGCAGCAATTTCTCTGACATCAGTCATAACAACATTTTTCTAGATATGTCTCCTGAGGTAAGGGAAACAAAAGCAAAAATAAACTATTGGGACTACATCAAAATAAAAAGCCTCTGCACAGCACAGGAAACAAGCAACAAAACTAAAAGACAACGTACTGAATGGGAGAAGATACTTGCAAATGACATATCTGATGAAGGATTAGCACCCAAACCATATAAAGAGCTTATAAGACACAACACTCACAAAACAAATAATCCAATTAAAAATGGTCAGACGACATGAGCAGACATTTCTCCAAAGAAGAGACATCAAGATGGCCAATAGACACATGAAAAGATACTGAACATCACTCATCGTCAGGGAAATTCAAATCAAAACCACAATGAGATATCACCTCACACCTGTCGGAATGGCTAAAATCAACAACACAAGAAACAACAAATGTTGGCGAGGATGTGGAGGAAAAGGAACACTCAAGCCCTGTTGGTGGGAATGCAAACTGGTGCAGCCACTGTGGAAAATAGCATGGAGGTTCCTCAAAAAGTTAAAAATAGAACTGCCCTAGATCCAGTAGTCAGAGTTCTGGGTCTTTATCCAAAGAATACAAAAACACTAATTCCAAGGGATACATGCACCACTATGTTTATAACAGCATTATTTACAATAGCCAAACTTATGGAAGCAGCCCAAATGTCCATTGGCAGATGAATGGATACAGAATAGGTGGCATATATATACAATGGAATATTATTCAGCCATAAAAAGAATGAAATTTTGTCATTTGCAACAGCATGGGTCGACCTAGAGACTATAATTCTAAGTGAAATAAGCCAGTCAGAGAAAGGCAAATGCCATATGATTTCACTCATATGTGGAATTTAAGAAATGAAACAGTGAACAAAGGGAAAGAAAAGAGAGACAAACTCAAAAACAGACTCTTAACTATAAAGAACAAACAGATGGTCAGTGGGGCAATGGGTGAAATAGGTGAAGGAGATTAAGAATACACTTATCTTTTTTAATTAATTAATTTATTTATGTTTTAGAGAGAGTGTGAGAGGGCCAGAGGAAGAGAGAATCTTAAGCCAACTCCACACTCAGTGTGATGCCCGATATAAGACTCGATCCCACAACCCTGGGGTCATGATTCAAGCCAAAATCAAGAGTTGGACTCTCAACTGACTGTACCACCCAGGCACCCTATGAGTACACTTATCTTGATGAGCACAGAGTACTATAAGGAAGTTTTGAATCACTATATTGTATGCCTGAAACTAATATAATACTGTATGTTGACTATGCTGGGATTTAAATAAAAAAATTAATTTAATTTAATTTAAAATATAGAATTACTACTGATGACAGTGATGCTGATAATGCCCTTAACTCTCTAGCCCCAATATAACTCAGGCTGACATTTCTTTAGAGAAGTTCATTTAGAGAAGGAACTCCACAGCAGCTTCTCAATTATTGTTTTGTACATTGAAGACAGAATAATATTATTTTCACATAGAGTAAAAGGAAACGACTTCTCACTGCCAGAGCTGAACAGTCCAGGGCTCTGGCTGCCCCAGCCCCTCTCCCCTCCCCCCATCTGCTGAGTTTTAGGGGTGGTCTTAGCACCCCTGTAACCCTTGCACATGGGTTAATAGCTCTCTCATCTAAATGAGAATTGATGGAGATCATCATCCTGATTCAGACTCACATAGTAGTTTTCCTAGGCATCTCAAATTGCACCTTAAAATCTCTTAGATCTAATTTTCAGTAAGTTGAAAATGTCTTCAATTGACTAAGTTTAGCTGAAGTGGCTTTGCTTTTGTTCCCATTAAGTGTGATGTTTACTGGTATCTTGAAGGTCTTTGAGAACCCGATGGAAATGATTTGTTATCCTAATTACATCGAGATAATGCTGCAAACTCCCCCACTCTATCAGAAGGCTAGATCTCTGAGTTATTCTCTGAGGGATAAGATGGGTTTTCTCTGATCCAGCTATTCTCTCTCTCTAACTAAGGGACTCATGCGACACTGGGTGAGACTGGGGATCCAGTCTATTAAAACAGAAAAATCAGCTAGTCTTTGCTCATGCTGTCTCCTCTGGCAAAAGCCTCTTTTCTCCACCCTAGAAATGGCTATGCTAAACTTAGGCCCAACCTCCTCCAAGAAACCTTCTCTAAAATCTACTGTACCATGTATGTTTTATCATAGCATCTATCACATCATGTAGCAGACATCTTTCACTAACGCCTTCAACACTGTGACCTGCAAAGGGGCAGGGACTCCTAAGACTGGCTTCCCAGTGCCTGGCTAAGGGAGAAAATGTTTGTTGAATAAAACCATGAATATACCAATAACTAACCCATATGGAGATCAGAGTTCACAACTCTGGGTTTATTTATACCATATACCAACTCAAAATGAGAATACTAACAACGGTATAGTGAGTGCTTTTTGTGTGTCAGGTGTTTTATACATATTATCTCACATAATATTCCCGAGAAGATGAGTGTCATTAGCTCCATCTTGCAAGAAGCTTAACATAAGAGATGTTAAGTGACTTGCCAAAAGGAAGTGGCCAAGCCAAGGGTTCAAATCCAGCTTTGACGGATTCCAAATCTATTGCTTTTTTCCACTGAACCTCAGTATTTTTCCCAAATTGTCCATTCCTAAATAATCCACTGGTACAGAGCAGACCCTTTTTAACAATAACAACAACAAAAAAGGAATTCCATACATTGTGGTTTGGTATTTTGGGGCCACGAACATTTCTGAGGCTCTATGATTTTTAGAAACTATTTGGTTTTTTGTAATGTTTTATTTATTTCTGAGAGAGAGAGAGAGCATGAGCAGGGGAGGGTCAGAGAGAGAGGGAGACACAGAATCTGAAACAGGCTCCAGGCTCTGAGCTGGCTGTCAGCACAAAGCCCAACACAGGGCTTGGACCCACAAACTGCAAGATCATGACCTGAGCCGAAGTCGGACAATTAACTGACTGAGCCACCCAGGCGCCCCTGAAACTATTTGGACTATAGCCATTCTATGACTTCAGCATTATCAAGTGAGTTCAGCTCACGCCTGTACTTTTGGAAAATGAGATTCCATAAGTGATGTTACTCAGAGACTCAAAAGAGAAAAAAGGTACACACAATCAACTTCAAGCAAGAGCTCTAAACTATTATTACTATGAACTATTATTATTGGAATATTTCCATTTCCAACTATACTCAGGACTGCTTTAAGCGCAACATTCAGGATGTGTTACTGAAATATGGGTAATAGTTTTCAAATAGTACCTGCTGTTATCACTATTATTATGCTGGGAATCACTAATGCTTATCAGAATTGTATCACTTTAAATTTGAAGGGTGAATTAATGATGCTAAACCCATGATGGGAGCCTGCCCACCATATGCTTTATATACAGACCATGTTAATACGTGTATCTAAGGCTGTAGTGAGATTCCTAAGATTTTCTCAGCTGATGGCTTCTCCAAATTGTCAAGTTATGTAACTGAATTCGCTGCTGGTTACAGGTTGCTGCTAGTGAGGCAGAGGTTTATGAGTTCAGTCCCCTACCCAGGTCATTTGCTGCACTGGGTTCTGGAGCTCAGGAAAGGCATCTAAAGTCCACCGACCAAGGGAGCACACAGGGCTACATGGACTTCTTTATGAGAATTGCAGAGATCATAACATAAAGCTCAGTTCCACTAAAACCTGCGCACGCGCGCTCGCACATACACACACACACACACACCCTTCCTCCTGCATAGCTTATAATCCAGTCCATAAGGAAGATCTAGATTTAAATAATGATAACATAAAATGAACTATGGAAAGCTCTATAACAGAGATTAAAAAATTAGGTACCATGGGATTGTAAAGGAAAGAAAGAGAGAAATTTGCACTGAGGCTTTTTAAGATGGCTATGTGGTCGAGGTGGGATTTTATGTCAGCTCAAAGGATGAGTGTGCATTTGAAACGTGTCTTTGAAGAAAGAGAGACACAGGTTAGACTAAACAGAGAAAACAACATCAATGTATGAAGTCGTGTGGGAAAGGTTAGGTCAGCTTTCGAAAATACCAAGGGGAACGATATTGTTAAGTTTAGGAGGGAGTTGAATTGGTAAAGGACTTTGAAGGCTAGGTTGCTGGGGGAAGGGGTTTGAAATTTTCAATCTGTCACTGTTGAGTCTATGCATACTTCTAGACTCGGGAGTGGCTCTGTTAGGTCTATGGAGCTGGAACCAGGTAGAGGGCGGGGTAGAGCAGGTGGGGGCTGGTCAGTGAGCTTTATTTGGTAACTACTAATCTAGTTTGGGCAAGAAATAATAAGGGCTACAGCTGAAAGGGATTAATACAGTTTCAAGCTCTGCTGGCTTGGGAGGGTGGTGAGACCATAGCATAACTGAAAAGAAGAAACATAGAGCATGCTGATTAAAGGGGAAGGGGAAGCGAGATCGCCAAGCTGCACACCCAGCAACAAATAGAAACTCAGGACTCTGGCTCTGTTGAGGTTAAGGTCAGAGTCATAAACGTGGGGCTTATCCACACAGAGCGAGGTCTCATGGCTGCAGTAGCAGATGTGATTGCCTCATAGGAGTGGGCTCAGTGGGAAAGGGAATGTGTCAAGGCTAGAACCTTGGCAAGTATCCGGTGAAGGAGTTGAAAGAGAGGAGTTTTGGTATGAGGTGTCTCTCTAAGCAGCTGCAGCAGTAGCAACAGAATGCAATTTTAAAAGGCAAAAGATTTATATGATCTGAAGAGAAACCAGAGTGTTAGAATGCAATTTTAAAGTGACTAACAAACAGGAGGCATGCCTGAGTGGATCAGTTGGCTAAGCGTCTGACTCCAGCTCAGGTCATGATCTCACGATCTGTGGGTTTAAGCCCTGCATTGGGCTCTTTGTTGATGGGTCTGTGCTTGGAGCCTGCTTCAGATTCTGTTTCTCCCTCTCTCTCTGCCTCTCCCCTGCTCTCTCGCTCCTTCTTTCTCAAAAACAAATAAAACATTTTAAAAAATAAAGTGACCAACAGGGGAGAAATTGGTCATAACACACACACACACACACACACGCATGCACACACGCACGCACGCACACACACACACAGTAGCAGACAGGGCCAGTAGGACTTGAGAAAAGAACATTAGAATTGACATTTTGGAAGTTATAGGTGACCTTTTAAAGAGTAGTTTTAGTATAGTGGTAAGTCTATAGCTGGATTCCTAGTGAAGGAAGAGAAACCGGGAGGAAGAGGAAGGCATTAGGTAAGATGGCCTGTTGCCAAGCATACTCTCCGTGTCTCCGTTAGTGCTTGCAATGACCCCAGGAAATATGTAGTAGGATCCCAGGTTTTCAAAAAAAAAGAAAACAAGGGGCGCCTGGGTGGCTCAGTTGGTTCAGCATCAGGTCGTGATCTCATGGCTCATGAGTTCGAGCCCCACATGGAGCTTGTTGCTGTCAGCACAGGGCCTGCTTGGAATCTTCTATCCCTCTGTCACTCTTTCTCAAAAATAAGTAAATCTTTTAATCTTTTTAAGAGAAAGAAAATGGCAGTTTTTCAGAACAACCAAAATGTATTAGGCCCAGGATAGTAGGGTTGTGTTACTTAAAGAGTACACAGTCTAGTGTAACAAGGATTTTGGGGTCTAGACATAGGAAAATATGGTGGCTCTTGAGTTATTAGCACTTTATATTGGGGCAAAAATCAATAAAGGACTTTGTACTCTACCGTTTACCCAGGTGATCAGGAGCACACACATTGAACCCACACTGTTTGGGTACAAACACCAGCTCCAACGCTTCCTGGCTGAATGATGCTGGGTTAGTCATTGAACCTCTCTCTCTATGCTTCAGTTTCCTTATCTATTAAGTGGGGATAATAATGGCACTTATCTCATGCGATTGTTGTGAAGGTTAAATGAATCAATAGATATAAAATCGCTTAGAACAGTGCCTGGTACATAGCAAGTGCTAATTAAGTGTTATGGATGCTTTGTGGGTCAATGGGGTCCTAATTTTTAGATTCTTGTAATGCTTCAGTCAGACTACTTCTGGATCTCTTCCTCTCAGAGGAAAGGGAGATGGATTTTTCAGCCTTAAGGTCATTAACTTATTCAACAAATACCCACTGAGTACCTATTTTGTACCAGCCATTCTGTTAGATGCTAGAAATATAAGAGTGAAGACAAATATGGTCCCTTCCTTCTCTTACAATCTTGATGGAAGAGACAGTCAGGTAACCAAGTGCAAGGCAGCGGAGTCAGTGTTACAGTGGAGGAAGCAAGGGCTCTGTGGAAGCACACGAGATGGACATCAAGCTCAGCCTTGGGCGGTGGAGAAAAGCGTCCCAGAAGAGGTGACATCTAAGCTGAGATCTGACCTCCAGGTTCTTCCTGGTGGCAACAGGATTGCTGCCAGGTGCCTTCTTTGATCCTCTGGAGACTCCATAGGGTCATTTTTTTTCTTTCACCCAGTTGTCCTTGTAGTTGCTGAGTCCAGAGAAATCCTGTGCATTGAAGAGACTTCAGAGACTGCCCATGGCCTCCCAGTTCTTAGCTCTCATGACACGAAACCAGACTGGGCAGTGAATCAAGCCTTGTGCACTGCGACCTTGTCCTAAAGGAGGCGCCATCTATAATGGGGAATGGAACCTCTGCTCACTCACAGTGATTAAAGATTCCTTTGATGTTTTCTTGGCAAAAGTCACATCAGCAAATTACATCCTGTCTGTCTGGCCTGCGTATAGTGGCTTGGAATGGAAATTGTGTTTTTCTTGTCTGGTTCACAATACTTAAAATTCTTACCATCAGCCATACAAGGCCTTGGACTGGTGGGGACTAGGATTTGAAGCTTAGATCAAGCTTTTACTATTAAACCTTGGGTAAGTCACTGATTTTCTCTGAGGATCAGTTTCCTCATTTGCCAACTGCAAATAATACTATCCCTTATGTCACAGCACTGTTGTAGAATTGAAAGGAGATAGCTTTGTGCCTGAAACACTTTGATACTCAATAAATAATGGCTTACTTTCTACTTGCATTCCTTTGGATCACTGATGGCCATGCTCTTGTACACATATGTTACATGTAAGAGTGAACATGTCATTTTCAGCCACAGACACATTAGCTCATAGTAGGTGCTCACTTAATACTTGTCCTTTTCTTATTCACCTTGATTTAATCAATCAGATTTTCTGACAAAGAGAAGAGGATTGGAACATAAGGCAGAAGAGCTACCAGTCTTGTTCACTCTGAGCCTTCTCTTCCATTTTTAACCCCATTTTATTGTGTCTGGCAAATTTTAAGCACTCAGTACATATTTGTTGAACGAATGAATGGATGACTGAATGGGTCATCAACTGATAAGCTCTTGACAAGCAAATGACAAGCGAGCTATGATGAGAGTGGGAGCTGGTTGGATTGGGAATGGCATGGCTGTACTCAAGGTCAGACATCAAATCACTGGGAGCTGCAGGTACAGAGGGAGGGGTGGAATTTACCAAAGGTAAATGTCACCTGACTCCCCACTTTGCTCTGAGATTGGCTGAACTGCTGAGTAGGAGCTTGACATGACGCATTTGGGTCCCCACATGGACTTTCCCCCAGCTTATCAAACTGACTGCTTTGGGACCACATTTAAATTTTTTTCAGTATTATAGGAACTGAAGGAATAAGTAATGATGCTGTAACAAAGGCATAGCTTTTTGAGAAGAAAGACTTTTGAAAAATATGCAGTGGAAGCCCTCTTACACCGCCGGTGGACATGTAAATTGGTACAATCATTCTGGAAAACAACTTGGCATTATTTGGTAAAGCTGGAGATGTGTGTATACCCTGCAGCCCAGAATTTCTGTGCCCTGGCATATACCCTAGAGAAACTCCTGAACATGAATGTCAGGAAACATGCTCACAATAGCATTATTTGTAATAGCAGAAAGGGAGAAACAACCTGAATGTGTGTGTATGGAGAGAAGCTATAAATTTGTGGTGTAGGAATACAAGGCAGTACATACAGAAATACAAATGATTCAGTTACAGCGATGCACATCCACACAGATGAATCTCAGAAACCCCAATGTTGACTGAGTAAAAGAATGTAATTTATGGAAAAATACATACAGTGTGACACCATAAAACACAAAACAATATTATATGTTGTTTATGGATATGTATGTATAAAGAATAGTATAAAACACGCATGGAAATAGCAAACACCAAATTTACAACAGTGTTTACTTCTGGGGACAGAGGGAGGGAATAGGAAATGGAAGAGATGCACGGCGTGGGTGGCCTCATTTATATCTGTGATGTTTTATTTCATAAACTGAACAGCGGAGAGGAGAGTCCTGGAATTATTTACCTTGCCTCTTGCAGTTCTTCAGTAAGGAAACAGCAATGTAAAAACTATATACCCAGGGTATTCTCTGCCAATCTGGGAACTAGCATTTCTGTGCACGGCCTATTTTCATTGTGTTGTGCTTGATTCCAGGCCTTCAAAATACCAAGCCGAAGTGGGAGGTCCTACTGACCTAGAATATTTTACAGTGCACAGAACCAGGTGCTTTGGTGATGAAGTCCGAAGCAGAAAAATAGTTCTACTCTTCAGCAAGATTATTTGGGACAGCAAAGACTCCAATTATCCAACCCATTTTTAAATGGACCTTGCATGGCTCTAAATACATGTCTCTTGAATTTGATTTGTGGTCATCTGGAAATTGCCCTATTTTCTTTTCTCACTGACAGCAAAGGTGAAAATAAATGAATGATTTGCAAAATTAAATTTTCATCTAATGGGTTTCCATCAAGCATGGTACCTCTTGTACCAAGGTAAAATTGATTTCTGGGAAAAGTGAAGCTCGCTTGGGGTATTTCAACATTGTATTAGTACCTTAGTTCTTCTGAGAAGTAAGTGCGTTATGGGAAAGACCAGGGCCCCATTCATGGGGACCTAGGGACTCCTACTTTTCTGTCTTAAGACAGCTTTGCCAATGCTAAGATCTTAATGCTCTTGGCTTGAAGGACTCATTCTTTGGGTAGAACAAGATAAATGGGATCTTTTTTAATTCCATAAGAAGTTCATATAAAGCATCTGCAACTATGTCTAAGCTTGGCTTTTCATCTGTTGATCACTTTGGCTGAACCCCTAATGTTTGCAACCACTGTTAGTAATTTGTTATAATTAGTTCCACCAAAGCAGCTTTCCATCATTAGAAATAACTTGCAAATGAGCATGGCCTAAATAAATATCTAAATTGCCTTCCAATTAAAATGCACATTATGCATACTATGTCATTGGAGACTTTTTCTTCCTTTTTAGTTATTCATACAAGAAATCACCAGAAAAATTTCTATAACACCATCTATAGTGATTAATTACCTATTGACAGTGAAAGATGCAAACAAGAGGAAATGATGGGGTCTTTTGCTCTTGGAAGATTTGTCTGGTCATCCCAGTTATTCTGGATTGGATTGGATATTCTGAATGGCTTGTGAGCTCGATTACAGAGGGGAGCTGCTAACCTGAAGTCTAGTCTGACATCATACTCATTTTATTTCCCTAACTTACAGATTGTTGTCGAATATCTCACTTGATGAGCCCAATTAACTTTGTCATTAGTTCTTCCATTCTTAAATAGAACCAAATCTGCAGCTACTTTGACACTTCGGAGCATAGTTTTCAGTGAAATGAGAATAATTATTTTCCCTGAGTACTAATAACTTAGTGTGTGGGCGTGGGTTTGTGGGTGTGTGATGGGTAAGGGTGCTCATCACTTTTATTCCTGATATTATTGGTAGCACAGAATTCATTTTCTTTGTGAGGGAATCACTGTGGAAGCCAGTAAATTAGCAACATATGATCTCTGAAATCATTTTCTAGAAGGATAGAAAGAATAGGTGAAGGCCTGGGAATCTTGGAGAAAGTTTTCATGTTGAGCCCCAACCCTGTGGAAGGTAAGTTCCTTGAGGTTATAGATTTGTTTTATCTACCACTGTAACTCCTGTTCCTAGTAAAGTACCCACAGGGAGTGTTCAATAAATGTTTGCTAAAAGAAGGAAAGAAGTAAGGGAGGAAAGGAGGGAGGGAGGGAGGAAGAAAGGAAGGAAGGAAGAAAAATGATCAAATGAGCAGACTTAGCTGAATGGTTTGGGGTCCAATAAACCCAGCATTCTCATTTACAAAATGTGTGGGATACTCACGCCAGTCAGAGTGGCTAAAATGAGCAAATCAGAGAACTCTAGATGCTGGCGAGGATGTGGAGAAACGGGCACCCTCCTGCACTGTTGGTGGGAATGTAAACTGGTACAGCCCCTCTGGAAAACAGTGTGGAGGTTCCTAAGGAAACTCACAATAGAACTCCCCTATGACCCAGCAATAGCACTGCTAGGAATTTACCCAAGGGATACAGAAATGTTGATGCATAGGAGCACATGTACCCCAATGTTCATAGCAGCACTCTCCACAATAGCTAAAACATGGAAAGAGCCTAAGTGTCCATCAACAGATGAATGGATCAAGAAGATGTGGTTTATCTATACCATGGAATACTACATGGCAATGAGAAACAATGAAATCTGGCCAGGTGTAGCAACATGGATGGACCTTGAGGGTGTTATGCTGAGCGAAATAAGTCAGGCAGAGAAAGACAAATATCATATGTGTGCACGTATAGGAGGATTAGGAGGAGCTTAACAGAGGACCAAGGGGGAGAAGAAGGGCAGAAATGGTGGGGGAAAGGGGGAGAGGCAAACCATGAGAGACTCTTGAATGCTGACAAAAACTGAGGACTGGTGGATGTGGGGGGGAGGAGGGGTGGGCATGGAGGAGGGCACTTGTGGGGATGAGCACTGGGTGTTATGTGGAAACTAATTTGACAATAAACTATTTGTAAAAAATAAAAAAAAATGTGTGGGATATCCCTCACTGCATAGGGTGCTGAGATGAACGCTGTCATAATCCTTACAAGCTGGGCTACAAAATGCACTAGGATTTTAGACGGCCAGTGGGAGAGGAAAATAATCCAGGAGAGAACATGGTCAGGGCTGTGGAACTAAATCAGTTTAGCAATAGCTTTGAAAGGAGCAAGCTAGGGTCAATGTCATGGTGTCCATAGCAGTAGAGCAAGTTCAGGCTGAGCTGGCATAAATTTTCAAGGGATGGGGGTGGTCTAATATGATGGGATGGGATGTGGATGCTCAGAACAGAGGTTTCCAAAGAACAGTTAGGTCTGCATGCTGAAATATGGTAGCACTGTGGTTCTATAAGCTCCACTTGATTGAAAGTAAGGAATGAGGATAATGTTCCCATCCATAGGGACAATCACATAGTCAAAGATTCAGGCTCTAGAGCCACCAGAGAAACTGCAGTGAGATCTGAAAACAGAGGCAGAATCCCAGGTATATGTACCAGCTAAACCTACCAGGAAGCAGTAAGGAAGTTGAGACTAATGGAATGTGTGGTAACACTGGGCTGGTATCAGGCTTAGGACAGATTAAATCATTCAAAATTCTCTCCACTGGCAGTGAGGCTCAAGGACTGCATGGACATCAGTCTAATTATAAAGGTTTTCAGCCTGTACAACAGGGAGGCATGGAGAAAGCAGAGACTGAAGGGTCTTAATAGGCACTAAATCAGTTAACATCAGTCTCTGGCTACTGAGGAAATGTTCCAACATAAGCATTCATTTCCTAAAGAGGAAAAGAGAACTACTAATAACTGAAGTAATAGTAACAATAAAAGTAACAACGTAGCAACAATAGTAATAGCAGGATCTGCTTCCATTTAATGAGTGATTACCATGTTCCAGGCTTGTATTAGGCACTTTATATGTATTTATTACCTCGTTTAATTCTTACCATAACCCTATGAGATAGATCCTAAGATTATCCTCATTTTATCAGGTCAGAGAGATTAACCAACATGCCCAAACTCATGTAGCTGGGGAATGGCAGGTCTGGGATTGAATCCAGACACTCTGATTCCTAAACCCATGAATACATATAATGCCCATATAATGTCTATCATATATAGGCAATGCTGAATAATTTTTAGACAAATTTTATTATCAATTTTACTTACATAAAAACCAAAGGAAGTGGATTTCAGGTGGTGATTTGGCAAACGTGTATTGTATGTATACTTCCTATGTGCCAGGCATTGTGTTGTGTGTTCTGGGGACACAGCAATGAAGAAAGTATGCACAGTTGCTGTCCTCATGGGCTTACTTTCTAGTGTGAGGCTCTGGGGGTAGTTATAGGCTACACTTGACCAAGCAGAATTGAAGAAGTCAGCAAGATGATTCAACTCTTAGATCCTTTGGAAAACTCCATGGAAGGAAACTCTTCTATGGATGCCCAAATAGCTGGTGTTTAAGTGCATGGACTGTGGGGCTAGACTGAGTTCAAAGCTTTATCTGTTAGTGTCTTGCCAAGAAAATGGAAACTACTAGATCTTTCAGCTAAAGGGAATTTAGTACAGAGGGGGTGTTAAATGAGCAAGACTTGTTGGGAAATCAAGCAAGGAATGGCGAGGCCACCAAGAGATTACAGGAAGCTGCTTTCACTTCTAGGGCTATAAGGGGAAGGGGGGAGGTGGTGTTAGAAGAATCTGGAAGCCTCATTATGTGGTTGAACCTAAAAGCCAGGAAGGAGCTTCCTAGATAGATGTCGGGCAATGGCAGGAGAGATGTCTACCTGTAGTTGGAGGCGACACAGCAGATTCCAGAGATGAGAGAGAGAAGAAAGAGTTAGAGAGAGAGAGAGTAACTGCCATTATGGGTACATATCCCCGTGCCACAGTTTGTCCATCTATGAATTTAGGATTTCAAAATAGTACCCCCCATAGGGCATTTGTGACAATTAAATGTCCATAAACGTGAAGTGTTTGCAACCGTGTCTGCAAATAGTAAGCACACTAGAACTTACTGAACTAAGATATAATATAATAAAGTACTAATAAGACCTACTATTATTATTTCTATCATATATAATATTACCAGTTACTGTGTTTAATGAAGACCTCACAGTTACAGAAGCCCATAGTTCAAGTGTCTCGGCCAAAGGCAACTGTAAATGAATGAGTCTGATGATTGTGATCCATGCCATCCCTGTGTAAAAGCCATTCTCATAAACCTAAGCGGTGTTCAGGCCGGAATTTAGGGAAGCTCATGAATCAATTGATAAGCCTCGCCTCTACCAGCACAATCAGTAAGCACACTCAGCAAGAAGCACTCCACAGTAACCTGTTATGTTGAGGGAGAAAGGCTTCAACACACTGAAAAGAAGAAACACAAGAAAACATTATTTTGAATTTACCCCACAAACAAGCTCCCTGTGGCCCTTTGGACAAATATATACATCAGTCCTCAACTCTCCTGTACAAGTGCTGTCATCAAAGTTCTGGAGTCATAAACAAAAGCTGGTGGTAAAAGGAAGAATGCAAATAGGATGGAGATAGGAACAAACTCAGTAATTCATAGAAATGAGAGAGAGAGGGAGAGAGGGAGAGAGGGAGGGGGAGAGAGAGAGATCACTTGGTTTATAGATATGTAAAATATTATAGCAGATCATTTAAGGGTAAAAAGGACATAAAATATTCAATCAATGAAGGCAGTCATTAGATTGATGTGTCCTTCTGTATAAAAATGGAGAAATGTATCAGGTGGCATATGAATGACAAGAAGGAAGAAAAATCGCTCCAGGCGGCAGAGTAGTGTTTAATGCTTTAATGCTGTGAGGGACTCAGTGCTTCTGTTCCTTTTTGGCACTGGCTGGGAGACAGATTGGTAGTAGTCTAGCAGGTATTTCATATCTCTAATTTCCTTATGGTACACCCATTGGATTGCTAAAATTGGAGAAAATTCCAATATCGTTGAAATAAACAATTGTTCATCAGGACCTGGCAGGTAGATCGCTGTAAATATTTTTTTCCATGTTTGCTCTTTACCATGAGCAAAGATAAAATTGTGGCACTGGTAAGGATGTTGGATGTTTCTGTTGGTCTTTGCAACTGGGTGGCAACGGTAAAAGCCGCACTTTGCCAACAATGTAAGCCAGAGAGCTGGGCCAGTCTTTCCATCAGGTTAAGCCCATGTCTGTAGTTTGGCATTACTGATTCAGATATTTCAGACTGAGACTTTTGGGGGCATGAATTATGCAGGTAAATATCCCACGCTCTGTGTCATTTTGCATGTCCGGACTTGACTGAAATGTTTATTAGATTGTATTTTGTACATCAATTTTTCCCAAACTAGGCTCTGGCATATGAGAGCAGGGACCGATCTGTCCTTTATACTATTATACTCCTGGTGTTCGGATAGTGCCTGGTAAATGCTAGGCTCTCCAGGATTATTTGTTGGATGAACGAATGGAAATCTCTAGTGACTACCAGACATTTCTGTATGCCTTACTGAAAAACATCATGAAAAATCCTGGCAGATATTTTCAAGGATATCTTTTGTCTCAAGAAGTTGGCGAATATTATATTCCTGGTGGGAGGTCGACTTTAGAGAACGCTGATTGTTTTAGGTCATATTTGTTGTATGACAAATGATGTCAGAATAGTACTGGTTTGGCCAATGTCACTATGTTAATGGCTCTTTCCTTAACTTTGAAATGGACAGTTAACATATTCGGAGTGGTGGTTCATGTGTTTTGGAGGCTGATGAAATTCTATGTTGACATAGTCTAGTTTTCCAAGGTGTGTTACCTAGAGCACTAGTCCCACAAGATACTTCATAAGAGAAAGAAAAACGTTTCTATGGTCAAACCACTTTGCGTAATGCTCTATGGTACCGTCCTATTTTGGAAATTCATGATGTACGCTAATTAACGTAGTAAGAGCTCTGAGAAATTATACAGTTAAAGAAACCTACTTCTTTCTAACCCTGAGTTTCTCAAATTGAGTTAATTACAGAAGCTTCCCCCCATTAACATTCCTACAAGATTATTATTCCATTGAACAAGCACTAGAAAAGTTTACTAGAATAAAAAGGCTGATCTCCCTATTAAAAGAAGCAACTTCCCCTCTGGGTCTCCTACTTAATAGTATGTGACATGGTGTTAATTTACCAGGCCTCATTTTTCTCAGTTTCAAAAGGGAATCATATGACATATCCTAAGATCTAAGACAATAGTTTTGTTTTCAGGGGTGTCTGGCTGGCTCAATCAGTAAAGCATGTGACTTTTGATCTCAGGGTCATGAGTTCGAGCCCCACATTGGGTGTGGAGATTATTTTTTTAAAAAGTTTTGTTTTCATCCTTTAAAGTCTTTTGAAATCAGATCCATTTATAAGATTTTTTTTTCTGAAAGAAGTTATAATTAAATTGATAGTTCATTTTATAGTTTATGACAGCCTAGAGACAAAGAAATATGATAGAACCCCTCCCCCACCCCGACAGCTTTTCAGGGTTATAAATCAAATGGGTCAGTGGATAAGAAAGCAGCATGTACAAATTCATAATGGATTATTTTTATTTGTGTCCTGTTTATTTGGCTTAAGTGTAAGGGGTAAGCTACCAGGCTGCCTTTTTTTAAAAAGTTTTTTTTTTAATGTTTATTTATTTTTGAGAGGAAGAGAGAGCATGAGTGGGGAAAAGGGGCAGAGAGAGAGGGAGACACAGAATCCAAAGCAGGCTCCAGGCTCTGAGCTGTCAGCACAGAGCCCGATGTGGGGCTGAAACTCGTGAACCACGAGATCATGACCTGAGCTGAAGTTGGATGCTTAACTGACTGAGCCCCCGAGGTTTCCCCCCCACCCCCAGGCTGCCTTTTAATGCTTCCGGTGGACAGAAACACACCAAATCCAGGTATCCTAACTGACTTATTTCCATTTCCATTTGGTGGCTTGAGTTGACCTCATAGTTTTGCTTTACGTACATAGTCATGGCCTCAAAAACAAAAACAAAAATAAAATCATTTTTAACATTCAATAACAATTTCAGGCAACAGAAATAACTTGAAAATGTGTGACAACTTTATTTGCTGTTGGAAGGAATTTGGAATGAAGTGGGTGCTTCTTGGAACCCATCAGGGGAATTAATGCCTCAGCAAGCATTTGCTGAACTTATGTGCTCACTTCTGCATTAAGAGCTATGAAAAATACAGTTAGTAGGCACTAAGTGGATGTTTTTAGAATGACTTTTGGTTTGGCTCTTGATAGATACTGAGTATAATAAGGACGAATGAAGGCAGATCACTGCCCTGGCACAACTCATGGACTAATGAGGGATATAGACCGGGAACCAGATAAGTGCCATGATATATAAGTATTTACAAAACATAGTTGAAGGACCAGGTAAGGGGTTACGGTGAACTAACTCAGGTTTGTGGGGTTTGAATGGGACTTGAAGTTTCACAAGGTGAAGGGATAGGGGCGGCTGGGCATTGAAGGAAGGATCAGTAAGAGCTGAGCAGAAAGCACAGAAAAATAGTGATGCCATAGAAACATTACATGTGTAGAAACTCACATGAAATTGCATGTGTGCCTCATGATCTCTGCAAAATACTGCGTTTATTGGGTAGGAACATTTCGAGGAGTCATAGTGAAAGATGAGCCTGGGGATGAGCCGGGTGATTATGAAGGACCACTGCGTGCCATGGCGAGAGTTTTGGCTTGTATAGCGAAAACGACGAGGAGCCATTCGAAGGTTTTAAGTTGGTGAGAAATATAATCAGTTTTGCATTAAAAAATTACTCTGGTAGCAGCCTGGAGCATGGATTAAAAAGCAGACTGTTCAGGGGACTGTTGTAATAATCTGATCAAGAGACGATAGTGGGGATGGGAAGATAATAATAGATTTGAGAAATAATTCTAAGGCAGAAGCTGCAGAATTTAGAGATTAGCAAACATGAGTGGGGTGGAAGGAAAGGGAAGAATCAAGGAGTAAAGTCTGTGCTTAAAGTTTGAGTGTGAGATACTGAGTAGATGTTGATGTCATCATTTATAATAAGGAATTGGGAAGGAGGAATCTGCTTAGAGAAAAGATAATTGACTTTAGTGCCAGTGTTATTTTCAACAGACAATAGGATGTATGGAAAAAAGATAATATTTCTGCCTTTCTAGAGCCTATTCTTTCTTCTGTATGACAGAATTACATATATCCTTCAAGTAGCTCCTTCTGTAGTCACGAAGTCTGGACTGAGCCCGAGGAGAGAATTCCAGCAAGCCTCTCCAGCATTTTCTGTGTCAGCGAAGGCTTAATAAAAGAGGTGACATTTAAGGTGGATCTGGAAGAATGAGTAAGAATTCATAAGATTCATAAGAAAGATTCATAAGAAAGCCATTCCATGCAGAGGAAACAGCATGAACAAAAGCAGGGAGCTTTGAAAGATCATAAAATGTTTGGGGATTGTAAGAAGTTCAAAATAGCTAAAGCATGTGTGGTGAATTTGGTGGGAGAAGATATCTGAAATTAAATTTTCACCAGCACCAAAGTCAAGGACTTTACACTTTACTCTGTAGGAACCAATGGGAGCGTAAACCAGAGGAGCAGCATCCACAGATCTGTATATATCATCGGTGATGAGGCAGGGGTTTCAAAAGAGATCAGAAGAGAAGTCTATGATTCCCTTTGCAGTATTGGGTTAAACTGTGAACCTTAATGCCTCCTCTTTAAGGATTCCCATTAATCCTGCATCCTGGAAGCTTTGGCTCCATTTGGGATCTTCCTGCTACTACTTGAGCTCGGCCAGCCATTTCCTTTACACACAGAAACAGTTTCTGTCACAGAAATATGGCATCAAGCAGGCTTGCATTGATTCTGCTTAGCTCAGCATGCCACACACTGAGATTTCCCTTGGAAAAATTATCACGAAGCATCCCAGATTGCGTCTGGAAGTGCCTTATATTTTATTAAAGGAAATGGTTCTAATAAACTCCAGTGAGTGCCTGGTAGATATCAAATATCTGGTTAAGAAGGCAATTGGGAATCTATCCAACCTATCCGGCTATTTGAAGGTATAAAAATTTGTTTGTTTTGTGTAAGTGTGTCTGTGCGTGTGTGTTTGTACAGAGTAATAGGCTATTTTTTTCTACATAGAGTCATATTTTTAAGACTATTTCCTTTAATTTAGTATTTCTACAGCTATGATCCTTGTTCAGAATGTGGATTCATGATCCCCATCTCAAATGCATTTTAAAAATGTCTCCACATAATTCCAATGCCATTTAAAGTTTGAGAACCACCAAAATACGGATTCTACAGATTAATAAGATGACAAGGATATATTTAACTTACAGATATCCCAGACTCTACACTGCACGTTGTGATTTTTTTAAGTACAATAGGCTTCCTTCAAAATAACCCGTGGCACTCTCAAGCAGGAGAACAGGGCAGTGCAGTGAAAGAGGATTCTAGCTGCCACATGCCAGGCAGGGTGGTCAATCAGGACAAGGAAACAAACGGAAAGCCATAATCAAGCCTTTATTTACTTCCTGTGATACCACAAGCAAGAGGCAAAATTGGAGCCGACTCTCCAGTGTTCCATTTTCCCTCATCGAATGGCACCGGGCAAGGGTCGGGTGAGTGGAGTGCCCATGGGGGTAATTATCTTGCTGTTGAGGAAGCGCCTAACAAAAGACTCCTTCCTTTCTATGGACTTATAGCCTGGAGATAAGAGGAGACACAAGGACCAGTAGTGGAAAGGTAATGAGACAAAGCAGAGAAAAGCACTTCAGCTGAGATCCCTTATAAGGGGATCATGGTGGAGATGTGGGGGAGGTGCCTCAGCTGAAGCTCCTGATCAGAAGGCCTCCAAATTGGGGTGCCTGGGCCGGGAATGCAGAGATACGAAAAAGCATGGCCAGCCCGGAGTGTGAGCGGCCTGGGTGCCTGACTATAACTCCCTCCAGAAAATTGCAATGCGGTGGCTGTGCACAAAATCTGGTGTGGGGAGAGCAGTTTCCACTCATGAGGGCTGCCAAGGGAAACCTCGCAATCGCCTGTGGCCAGGCTGGAAAGATCAACATGGGAGTTTAGTCTGGAGCGGGACTCCTCAAGAACTTAACTCGGAGCCAGGAGATCAGAGTTCCAGGGATTCACTGGGTGAAGTCAACTGTTCTCTTTGGGCCTCTGTTTCCTCATTTGTCAGAATGAGGAAGCTCTAGTTTCATATCCTTGTGCTCAGCCTCTAAGAGTTCTTTCATCTCTTCTGTTTTGTAGCTTTACTCCTGAAGGAAGAAGGAGGCTTGTGTTCAAAGGTGACAGTCCCTAAACTATACCTCCTGTCACAAGAGCAGCTCTCATGTTAACCTGGGAAAATAGTTAATGACCACTGCTCAGTGCTGCCTGATTATAGTAGCATCTCCCTCAACTTAGGAGACTGGATACGCTTTTGACCAGCTTTTTGTTTTCTGAGGATTCTCTTTAGCAAATACTAGGGAAAGGTCAAAGACTAGCAGTTCTACTAAGGGTGACTCTTGGCAAGATGCTTCTCTCTCATCTGGCTCTGCCATTTATGATCTGAAGGGCATGAAACCAATTTGTGATGGTGCGAGGGGCCAGTAGAACACAACCAAGCCATCTACAGATGAGGACTTCCATTTAACAGGTCTTCTCAGCAGCAAGTTTCAGATGGTTTTAGCAATCTGAGGTGTGAGCCTATAGATAATAAACTGCTCCAGAGCGGGTCTGTGGCTTATACTACCTTTGATTCCCAGCCCAGAGAAGGTAGCATGTAGGGAAATATCTTGTTATCATTGGTATCGTCATTATCAATAGCCAGTGATTAGTGAGTGCTTACTCCATTTCAGGCACTTTATTATTTAAAATTTTTTGTAATGTTTATTTATTTTTTGAAAGAGAAAGAGAGACAGAGTGCAAGTGGGAGAGGGAGACACCAGATCTGAAGCAGGCTCCAAGCTCTGTCGGCACAGAGCCCAGCATGGGGCTCAAACTCACAAACCACCAGATCATGGCCTGAGCTGAAGTCGGATGCTAACTGACTGAGCCACCCAGGTGCCACTTTCTTAGGCACTTTAAATACATGCTTTTAATTTAATCCTCACAAGTCACTCTCTGACGTGAACACTATTATTATTATCATCCCCATTTTACAAGTGAGATGATTGACCTCAAAAAGACTACATGGGGGGCGCCTGGGTGGCTTAGTCAGTTAAGCGTCCGACTTTCACTTAAGTCATGATCTCGCGGTTTGTGGGTTCGAGCCCTGCGTCGGGCTCTGTGCTGACTGCCGGCTCAGAGCCTGGAGCCTGTTTTGGAGTCTGTGACTCCATCTCTCTCTGACCCTCCCCTGCTCATGCTCTCTCTCTCTCTCTCTCCTAGAAATAAAAAAAAAATAAATAAAATAAATAAAAAGACTACATGGCCTGCTCAGGGTTATATAGCTAGCAACTGGCTGAGCCAGAGTTTGAATCTAAGTGTGTCTGTCTTCGACACTATATTCCCAGCCACTATTTTACACTGCCTCTTTTTTTTCTTTGTCAAGTTAATTCAATCAGGGCTAGCCACATCTTTGGGTTAAGTAGATAATTACGTAGGTGCTATGATTTGAGGATTGCTAAAGTATTCAGTCAAGTCAACCATTAGCATTTCTTTCAATGTTGGAGTTTCAAGGTGGATTCATAAATAGTGTGACAAACATATGTAATTTTCCAGAGAGATGAATCACCAAGGCCAAGTTGCCTCTTTACTTTCTATACCTTTCACTTTAATGTAACTTTTCCCCAGCAAAGGTCTATGCTACTGGATGGCCCAGGTTCAATGAGACAATCTTGGGAGGTCCAGAATGTAAGATTCAGAGAGGAATTTGGAATCTGACCGTCGAAAGGCCTAAATAATACCAAAAGGTGCCGTATAGAGGAGTTAGCTACCTTTGCTTCAGAAAGATATTCACGGTACTGTGTCACACAAATGAATGCGATCGTCAGGGTTGGGAAGCTGTATTCCCGCGGTCACTGAGCGTTATTGAGGCAGAGCAGCCCACCACGTGGGCACCATGGTACAGGAGAAGACTAGCTGAACTTGTACTTCCTCCACTCTGTGTCTCTTTGTTTGTGTCTGTCCTCAATCACAAGAGGGGAAGCTCAGGTAGCTTAGAAAATTCTCCATCTTTGGGCTAAGACTTGGTATCTTTGGAGGTTTATAGCTAAAATGTCAGTACCATTTGGGAGTGGCATTAGATGCCAATCAGTTCCTTAACTGTAATTTATCCACTAGTGTGAGGTCTGAGGAAGCTGGGGGCTACTTAATTCTATTCAAGGGTTAGATCTGAAATGTGAGCTAGGAGAGTGAGAGACTTATTTATTTATTTATTTAGAGAGCAGAAGAGGGACAGAGAGAGAGGGAGGGAGGGAGAGGATCCTAATCATGCTCTGCACTATCAGCATGGAGCACAACATGGGACTGGATCCCACTAACTGAGAGATCATGACTTCAGCTGAGATTAAGAGTTGGACGCTTAACTGACTGAGCCACCCCAACACCCTGAGAAACCTTCTTAAATGTGTGTTTTGGACAGTGGTGAGATGGCAGAGGTGGGAGGGGAGGCTAACCCTTGGGCTCTGGGTGCCTGGGGGCGATGACATCTCTGATTTCAGAGGCAGAGGCAGACAAGAAGGGCAAAGACTGGCATTATGTCCCTTTTACCTCCCTCTGCTCCATGGCCTGACTCTAGAGTACCTCCATCTCGGCAGGAACAGAATAGCTGAGCAGCCAATTGGTGGTGGTTCTTTAGCATTGATTGTTTGTGTCCCCAGCTCACTGAGGCTTGCGCCCTAAGCAGTGAGACAAGAGGCCACAACCGACTGCTAAGCCGCCTGAACAAAGTCCCGAAAAAGTTCACTAAACACACCTAAAACCTTGTAGTGGAAGGAGAGCATACTTCAGAGTGTCTTTCTAACTTGCGAAACACCAAATAGCACTTTGCTCACACTGGGAACTAATTGGTTGATGAATTCAGTGTATAGAAGTTCCATCCAGGTGTTCTCTGAGAAGCACTCTGGCCATGCAGAAATCTGAATGCCTCCAGAAAACTGAAAGACACTGTGGTGCAGGGGAAAGAGCATGGGTTTTAGAAAGCGACAGCCCGGGGCAAGTTACTTAACCTCTCTCTGCCTAACTTTCAGTTTTCGCATCTGTAAAATGGGGAGAAGGACACTACTTGCCTGCCTCACAGTGTTAGCGTGAGGCTTCAGTATGATTCCATATGTGAGTACCTAGTACAGTTCCTGGCATACAGCAGATGCTGGAAAATGCTAGCTCCATTCCTTCCCCTCAGTGGAAGAGCTACGCCAAGGTAGAAAAGAAAGACCAAAATGTAGAGGGACGGGAACCACAGCTCATGCAAATCAGTCCTAACAAAGATGACGCAGCACTGAAAGCATGATGTAAGTGTGGAGACAAAGAGAATACAATCTCTAAACATGGTTTGCGCTACACTGTCTCGGGGAGCAAGCTTACCGTGGGGCCTGGAAGAAAGAGTCCCCAAAAGACAATGGCAGCACGGGACACCTAATCCAGTTGGCACTGACGCTCTGGTCACTAGCAAATATGGCAAGAGGCCCTCCAGCACATGCCTACTGTACCAGAGCCATCCCTGTGTACCAAGAAAGGAATTGCTTACTTGGGCAAGATTTTCAATGTGGGTTGTCACTAGCAATCAGGGAAAAATTCCCATTCAAACACCACCATATCATTGTAGCTATTCAAATGGACAAAAATAAACAGTCTTTAGTGTGGAGAGGATGCGGAAAATGCACTCACATACGCTGCTGGTAGGAACGAAAATAGGCACAACCCTCTGGAAGATGGTTTGGTAGTCTCTCTAAAATATTAAAACGGGCCTTTACATCAGCCCAGCAATTCCACATCTATGTATATATCCCAGAGAACTACCCCCATGTGCATTCAGAGATATATACAAAGGATGGTTATTGTAGATTTCGTTGTACTAGCCTGACTGCTCATTAGTTGGAGTGGTTAAACATTATAGCACATTCACGTAACGAAATATCATGCAGCCATTTAAAAATGAGATGTATTAGATGCAGAGACATGTAAGTATTCCTATGATTCATTGTTGGGATTTATCAAGAGGTTTTTTTTTTTCTGAGAGAGAGAGAGAGCGAGTGAGAGAGAGAGCGTGAGCAGGGGAGGGTCAGAGAGAGAGGGAGACACAGAATCCGAAGCAGCCTCCAGGCTGTGAGCTAGCTGTCAGCACAGAACCCGACGCGGAGCTCGAACCCAGGAACCTTGAGATCATGACCTGAGCCGAAGTCGGATGCTTAACCGACTGAGCCACCCAGGCACCCCACATTGTTGGGATTTAAAAGCGAGTTTCAGGGCCTGGGTGGCTTAGTCGGTTAAGCGTCCGACTCGCTTAGGTCATGATCTCGCGGTTCGTGGGTTCGAGCCCCGCGTCGGGCTCTGTGCTGACTGCCAGCTCAGAGCCTGGAGCCTGTTTCAGAATCTTTATCTTCCTCTCTTTCTGACCCTGCCCTGCTCATGCTGTCTCTCTCTCTCTAGCTCCTAGAAATAAATAAAAATTAAAAAAAATTAAAAAAAAAAAAGCGAGTTTCAGCACAGTGTTTGTAGCATGATACCAAATTTATTTTGTAAAAATTTCAGGAACTGGTATATACTTATATTTGCATAGAAAAAAAGTCTGAAACACATGAAACGATGCTCAGCATCGCTCCTCATCAGGGAAATACAAATCAAAACCACACTGAGATACCACCTCACGCCAGTCAGAGTGGCTAAAATGAGCCAATCAGAGAACTCTAGATGCTGGCGAGGATGTGGAGAAACGGGCACCCTCCTACACTGTTGGTGGGAATGTAAACTGGTACAGCCCCTCTGGAAAACAGTGTGGAGGTTCCTCAGGAAACTAACAATAGAACTCCCCTATGACCCAGCAATAGCACTGCTAGGAATTTACCCAAGGGATACAGAAATGCTGAGGCATAGGAGCACATGTACCCCAATGTTCATAGCAGCACTCTCCACAATAGCTAAAACATGGAAAGAGCCTAAGTGTCCATCAACAGATGAATGGATCAAGAAGATGTGGTTTATCTATACCATGGAATACTACATGGCAATGAGAAAGAATGAAATCTGGCCATGTGTAGCAACATGGATGGACCTTGAGGGTGTTATGCTGAGCGAAATAAGTCAGGCAGAGAAGGACAAATATCATATGTTTGCACGTATAGGAGGATTAGGAGGAACTTAACAGAGGACCAAGGGGGAGAAGAAGGGCGAAATGGTGGGGGAAAGGGAGAGAGGCAAACCATGAGAGACTCTTGAATGCTGACAAAAACTGAGGACTGGTGGATGTGGGGGGGAGGAGGGGTGGGCATGGAGGAGGGCACTTGTGGGGATGAGCACTGGGTGTTATGTGGAAACTAATTTGACAATAAACTATTTGTAAAAAAAAAAAAAAAAAAAAAGAAATAAAGTCTGAAAAGATAGGAGTTACTCTGGGGAATGGGGGTGAGCGTGTGATTGATTGGGGGAATTCCTCTTTAAATGTTTGTTTATTTGTTTTGAGAAGAGAGCACACCCTTGTTTGTGTGTGTGTGTGTGTGTGTGTGTGTGTGCGCGTGCACACGTGCGCGTGCACACGTGCATGAGCACACATGTGCACACAAGTGTGAGGGAAGGGAGAGAGAGAGGGAGAGAGAGAGAATCCCAAGCAGGTTGTGTGCTGTCAGAGCAGAGCCTGACACAGGGCTTGAACTCATGAACTATGAGATCATGACCTGAGCTGATATCAAGAGTCTCATGCCCAACCAACTGAGCCACCTAGGCGCCCCAGGGCAGGGTGTGGTGGGGGGAGTCTTGAAGACTCACTTTCCCTGTTTACTTTTGAGATGTCTGCATTTTTGAAATTCTTTAGATGAATATGTTCTACAGCTCCAATCTCTAAGTAAATCATAAAATACTGAAATGCATGTATGGGATAAATTGGCCTAGCCTCTGCTTGTTCTGCATTTTCTCAGTTTTCAGATAATAATAATGGTGATAGTAACAAACATTTATTAAGTGTTTCCTAATGTGCCTGGTGATGTTCCAAGTTCTTTACATATATTAACTCATATAATCTTCACAAGATCCTTATGAGGTTGTCTTAGTCTGTTCAGGCTACTATAACAAAAATATCATATACTGGGTGGCTTATAAAAAACAGAAATTTATTTCTCACTGTTCTGGAGGCTAAGAAGTCCAAGAGGCACCAGCAGATTTGGTGTCTGGTGAGGGCCCACATCCTGGTTCACACACTGCTGTTTTCTCGCTGTGTGCTCACGTGATGAAAGGGGTGAGGAAGCTCTCTGGGGTCTCTTTTAAAGGACACTAGCCCCATTCACTCTCACGACCTAATCATTTCCAAAATATCACACTGGGGACTAAGATTTTAACATCTGAATTTCAGGGCGGGGGCACAAACATTCAGTTCATACCAGAGTCAGAAACCATTAGCATCCCCATTTTACAGATCAGAAAACTGAGGCTCAGAGAGGTTAGAATCCTTTTAAAATTCCATATCCCTTGTAAGTGATGAGACTGGAATTTGAATCCAGAGATCCTTGCTCTCAAGTAGTTTAGCGACTGACTGGGGAGATGCATACTGTCTGTTTGCATCTGTATGCATCTCTCTGTCTCTATTCCTCTCTCCTGACCCCACATTCAGGGATGCACCTGGGCAAAGGCAGTATAGATGAGTGCTGCAGAGAATGAGCACTACGGAAAGCATCCGGGAGAAAGAGCGCTCCTTGTAGGCTCAAGGACTCAGAGACCAATGCTTATGATTGGACACACAGCCCCCCTTCTCGCCTGATTCTTCTGTGGCCAGGAATACGCTTAGTGGTATCTGGTAACAGCCCCCCTTCTTGCCTGATTCTTCTGTGGCCAGAAATATGCTTAGTGGTATCTGGTAGGGATACCTTAACAGCTTGTGGCTAAAGAATAAAAAAGCCTGGAAACCCACCCAGACCTCTGCGCATACTGTATTCTGAGTCGGGCTCGGGCACTGAAGCAGCGCTGAAGCCAGCTATGGTAATGAACGCAGCTCTGTGCTCCGGCCTCGCGTCTCAGTAATATGGAGCAACTCCAATCTAAGGTCATACGGAACCACTGCTGGAAGGGCCTTTCGGTGCTCACTCTTTGCTCTTTTCATGGATGAAGAAACTGAAGCTCAGGAAACAGAATTAACGTGATCACGGTCACACGGCTATTCTGGTGGCCAAAATATTGCATATAAGGCAGGATGTCACTTTTCTTGGAGTGAAATACATCACCTGGCTAAAGGCATCCCTCTGCCTTGTGATTTAGGTAAAGGACTTAGGGGCTTTCATATACGGTTTGCTTTCTCCCTTCCATTCTCTCTCTCTTTACACACATATACAGACACACACAGACACGCACACACACTCACATACATGTACGACAGTTTCACTTTCTGATGCTTTTGTTCGTGTTTTTCTCCATCAATTATCATTTACCTTCCATATAAAGTATTGGTGGAATTTGGTCAGCCTTTTTCCTCCCTGAATATGAGTGGAGAGGGAAAAATGTTTGATGTGCCCAGACACGACTTTTCAAAGGGCATCATTATCATGGCCAGAGGATGAATGATGGGCCTCCAAAGAGAATCTTGAGAACGGCCCCCGTTTTCAGGGATGGCATTTCACGTGCTTGCTTGGAGGATGGTGAGTTAGTACGTCTGTGACATGATCAATTATATAGGGCCAGGGTTAGGGTTACATAACAGGCATGCCTGCAGGAAAAATCTTATAAAACAGGGGGGTGGAAAAAAATGTGCTGTGCAATTGCATAATAATCTTGTGAAAAACAAAATGCCTTACTCATTTTAATAAAAACACTGGGAAAAAAATGATGAGTCCTCACTCTGTCTAATCAATTGCAGGGCTTCATAATAAAAGCGAGGCTGCTTTTCCCCCCCACAAATAAGCACAAAATCAATCTTCAAAAGCAACATATTTTATTGCACCTCTTCTTGGCTTTTCAGCTCCTCAATTTAAAAATGGTAATTTTTCTTTCCCTGCGTTGGGTGGAGATGGGTGGGGAAGAGCAGAGCAGGACTCATACGTGTCTCTAGTTTTCTGAGCCATTTGTCCCAGGGCTGTTTTCAAAGTCATTGGCAGTTCAGTAGTAGCAATCAGTTAATTTGAGTAATCTGGGGGTTCGTCATGCGGAGTAGAAGCACACAAATGGTGTGGCAGAGGAGTCTTGATCCAACTCTGCTCCAGATAAGCTCTGGCACTAGACAAAATGGTGAGATCCATGCCTTCAAGGCCCAACCAGACCCATTATTTCTTTTTTTGTTGTTGTTGTTAGATGCATGTTCTTTTTTTTTTTTTTTTACGAATGGTTTATTGTCAAGTTGGTTTCCATACTGTCAGGTTGGTTTCCCAGTGCTCATCCCCACAAGTGCCCTCCTCTATGCCCATGGGGGAGACGGTGGGGGAGAGGGAGACAGGCAAACCATTATTTCTTAATGCCCTCCCAGATTGTTTTGTACCAGCCTGCACTCAAAATCTGGTGCTCAGGCTCCCTTTCCCATCCCTATCCAAACATCCAAGCAATACCCTGCTCTTCTTTTTCTTTTATGCTGAAATGGACTCCTACCTTTAGCCTAATTCCTCTGATTCTAAAGATTTTAAGAGACAGTTTCTCCCAGGAAGCATTTCTTAGCTCTCTCCCACACTTCCAATATAGATTTAGCTACTTCTCTTCCGTGTTACTTTAATACACCTTGCCTTGTCTATCACTGTCTACATGGGTTTCTTGTCCCATCCATAGAACACTCAAGGATAGGGATCAGGTATGCTTTGGGTCTGTATCTGTTATCAGGCAGCGCCATGCTCGGCACAGAGAAAGGGCTCAGTCTCTTCTGGAATTGAATGAAATGCTGAGGCTAACTTGATATGATGAGATGAGACCGGGGCATTGATGGGTTTATCAAGTGAAGGTCCCAGTGAGAGTGGATTTTGAGAACTCACAGTATTTAAAGAGCCTAAAAGCAGGAAACATGGAGGCTGTCAGCTGCAGCAGCACTGCAAGCAGGGACACAGAGCTGGAATCTGTGGCCTGGACGCGTTTGCCTTCAGTTTGTGTCCTTGGAGCCACCGGCTGCCAGGATTAGTTCCTCGATGTGTCTTCATTGAGTCATATTTATAATCTATTTCCCCAAGTTGAATTGGATTTCATGGGTGGTTTAGCTGGTCCAGGGACTCTCGGTAACATTCAGGGAACACTCTGTGCCCATTGATACAGCTGCTCATTCGCTGAGCGGGCAAGCGGGTGGTTCCAGGCCAGCACGTACTGGCGTTGTTACAGCGGGATAAATAGTTTTGTTTCAGTACAAACTCCACTAGTCAAAGTGATTTAAAAAAATAAGGGCATTTCTAAGATAGAGGGCACCAGTGCAAGCAGAGAAGAGGGACAGGAATGTGCGTGTGTGTGTGTGTGTGTGTGTGTGTGTGAGAGAGAGACAGACAGACAGACAGACAGAGACAGAAGAGAGGAACTACTTGATTCCTATCATTTAGACTCATGTTTGAAAATAAAAGCAAATATTAGCTATGTTCACTTTATGCCAAGCACTGGCCCCAGCACCTTACAATGAGCATCTTACTGAAGTCTTACAATCTTTTTGATGTAGTTCTATTGTGAACCCTATTTTATATATGAAAATAGTAAGGCTTGGGCAAGTGAAATAAGTTGTCGAATGTCACAGAATTGGTAGATGGAAGAGCTGGGAATTTAAACTCATTTGTTTGATTCTCAAGCTCACATTCTTCCCTCTACTTAAAGGTGTAGTTTACATGCAGTAATGACACAAATCTGAAAGACACAACTGAATATTTTACATATGCATATATCTACATGATCGCCACCAGGTCAAGATGGAGAACATTTCCATCTTTCCAGAAAGTTCTTTTGTGCCCCTTTCCAGTCAACACCGTCCCCCAACTGCCCCAAGGTAGCCTCTGTTCTGACTTCTATCACCATATGTCAGTAGTTCTCGAAGTGTGGACCTGGGACCAATAGCGTCAGCATCACCGGGGAACTTGTTAGAGATGCAAATTCTCAGGCCCCGCCCCAGCCCAACTGAATTAAAAACCCTGAGAGTGGGGCTTAGAAAACTATGTTTGTTTGTTTTTAAATTTTTAAAAAATGTTTTATTTATTTCTAGGAGACAGAGAGAGAGAGACAGCGTGAGCAGGGGAGGGTCAGAGAGAGAGGGAGTCACAGACTGAAACAGGCTCCAGGCTCTGAGCTGGCAGTCAGCACAGAGCCCGACGGGGGGCTCGAACCCACGAACTGCGAGATCATGACCTAAGTGAAAGTCGGACGCTTAACCGACTAAGCCACCCAGGCGCCCCTAGAAAACTATGTTTTAATAAGCTCTCCGGGTGATTCTGTTCCACAGCCAAGTTTGAGAACAGCTGCACAGAGCTGTCCAGAGCTGCACAGAGTTTTGTGTGCTTTAGAAATTCAAGTGTGTGTGGGTGTGTGTGTGTGTGTGGGTTTGGGGGTGTGTATAATCATAGAGTGTGTATTCTTTTGTGTCTGGTCTCTTTTTTCCTCAGCAAAGTATCTGTGAAATTTATTCCTATTGTTGCATGTATCAGTAATTTATTTTAAATTGCTGATTAGTATTCCATTGTTTAAATACACAATGTTATCTCTTTGATAAGTTGTTAGTAGAGCTTTTATTAAGAAAAGTTTATTAAGGGAAATTTTACATTTGTCTAAGGCAAATATATTTGTAGAATCACAAAAATGAAGGAGCACCTTAAGCAAGCCGGTTGTTTTATCATATGATACACAATTTAGGTTTAGTTATTCATTTTGAGAGACAGAGAGATGACAAGTGGGAGAGGGGCAGAGAGAAGAAGACAGACTACCAAGCAGGCTCCACGCTGTCAGTGCAGAGCCCGATGTGGGGCTCAAACTCACCAACCATGACATCATGACCTGAGCCGAGATCAAGAGCCAGATGCTTAACGGACTGTACCACCCAAGTGCCCCCAATATGACACACTTTCATAAAGGCAGTGCTGTCCTCCTAACCAAGTCTCTCTATTACTTGCTTCCCAGTGCTGGAAATTTCCTTAGTTAGAAGCTAAGACTTTTAGGGGCACCTGGGTGGCTTAGTCGGTTAAGCATCCGACTTTCGCTTAGGTCATGATCTCGCGGTTCGTCGGTTCGAGCCCCGCGTTGGGCTCTGTGCTGACTGCCAGCTCAGAGCCTGGAGCCTGTTTCAGTCTGTGACTCCCTCTCTCTCTGACCCTCCCCTGCTCACGCTCTCTCTCTCTCTCTCTCATAGAAATAAATTAAAAAAAAAAAGAAGCTAAGACTTTTATTCCACAATAAATACTAAAGCATAAAACGCATGAGTGTACTCTAAAAATTAAAAAAGGGAAGAAAATAGAGGAAAAGTCATACTGATGTGTTAATGATCCATCCTTTCTTGCCAATAAAGAGAATGGATGCCAAATATATAGCTTGCATGCTATCACTTACTAATCTAAGCTCTTAACAGGCATTACGAATCAATCATGCTACTTTTAAATGTTGATTCCCAACGCAATCTCAGGATATTTCTCAACTAATTATCTCAGGTCATGCCATCTCTGGCCTGGTGTGTGTGTGTGTGTGTGTGTGTGTGAGAGAGAGAGAGAGATTATAATTAATAGTGTTTAGAATTCAAGAGTGGAAGAAGACACCATGGAGGAGATGTGGCTCAGGAAGAGAACCAAAGTCATATTTTGTTTACTGTGACCTCTTTTCTTTTGTGTTTACAGTGGAAAGCCCTTGAAGTATGAGTGGTCAGGATATAATAAATTCTTAGTTAACTGAATTTGTGGGAAATCAGCATAACAGCACCAAAAACAATCATAACAACAACAATTACTAGTTTTACTGAGAGCTATATATTGGGCCTTGTGGTAATTGATTTATGTGCATTACCTCATTTCATTCTCAGGACCCTGGTAGGCTCATATTATTATCTCCATTTTAAACATAAAGGCTTAGAGAAGTACCCAAATGCACGTGACAGAGCTGAGATTCAAATCCAGGCCATCTCGCTCTATATCCCATGTTCTTTGGAAACCACTATTTCATATTAACTCTGAGATAATTAGATTTAAGATGATGTAGAACCCTCTTTTCTTCCCAGCTCTTGTTAAAAGTGTCTGAGTCTGCTTTCCTGTCTTAAGAAAAATATAGTGATCATCATGGAAGATCTCAGGGTTATCATCCTTACCATTAGTGGTCACATTCATGACCAAGGCTGTGAGTGGTGCAGGTGTAGTTTAGAAGAAGTACATGATATTCGCCATCGTGGTGTCTGCTTCCTCTCCTTAGTTCTAAACACAATCATGTTGCACACACACACACAGAGAGAAATTAGGGCATTCCTTAGGAATTAACTTTTCAAGTACAGATGAAAAAATAAACTTATTCATTTGTCAAACATGCAACAATGTCTACTATGTACCATTCTCTAGACTTTAAGGTCCATAAGGGAAAAGACCTATCTCATTCACCGCTATATTCCTATTACCATGTGCTTGATAAAAAGTGGGTGCTCAATAAATCTTTGTGGGAAGAATGGAGGTATGAATAGATCAATGTGTGCATGAATGCCTGTACTGAGCACTGTATTGAGCTCCAGGATATAAACTTGACTTCTAATTGTGGTCATTTACCTCAAAGGGAGGTGTTAGTGTGGAGATTCTATTAGCTGGCTAAAAGTTATGTGCTTCTGACTATTAGACTTCTGAAATTTGTCCATATACAAAGTGTATGGAAGATAAAAAGTTTGGTCTTCTTGGGTTATATCTGCTCTTTTCCCCCAGTAATTTATGGCTAAGATTTTATTTCCATAAAAGACGAGATCTTGCCATTTACAACAAGAGGGTATTATGCTAAATGAAATAAGTCAGAATGAGAAAGACAAATGCCATATGATTTCACTCCTATGTGGACTCTAAAGATCAAAACAAATAAATAAACAGGATCAGACTTATAAATACAGAGAAAAAACTTATGGTTTGAGGGAAGAGGGAAATGGGCAAATGGGTGAAGGGGAGGGGGAGATACAGGCCTCCAGTTAAGGAATGACTGAGTCACATAAATAAAAGGCACCACATAGGGAATATAGCTGATGATATTATATGGCGGCAGATGGTAGCTACACTTGTAGTGAGCACAGCATAATGTATAGGGATGTTGAATCACTATGTGGTACACCTGAAACTAACGTGACATTGTGTGTCAACTGTACTCAAATAATAATAAAAAAAGTTAACTTGAAAAAATATTATTTCCAACAGACAGAAGCTGCCCTTTGTAAAAGATAAAGCTGCATTTACTGATCCTGGCAGGAGAATGTAAACACTGTGTCCATAGTGATTTTTACATTGGATGCTACATTTTAAAAAATGCAAAATAATGAAAGAAGGAAGAGAGTTGCTCACCATCCTTTTCACAGTTAAACTGCATTACGTGGGAAGGCAGTCTTTTTCAAAATGAAGTCAGTGTTGGTTCAGTATCATGCCAAGTGCTTCAATGGCTTTTGTAAAATTGAAAGTAGTGCATTCCTAATCTAGTGCAAGTGAACATTCCAAAAGGTTTCATATTTTTCTGAAATTATGCACAGGACCTGAACAACGGCAAGCAACTTAGCCAGGCATATTTCCATGGAAGCTCGGATATCTTGCGTCTCGGTCTCACACCAAAGCCGTACAAATGGCATTCTTGCGGTTGGAGTGGGGCCCATATTGCCTCAGCATCAAATGTGATTGCATTCCGATGAGCAGGAACCAGGAGGCTCGCGCTGTCTGTAAGAACAGTGCCAGCCAGTCACTCAGTTGGTGCCACCTCTTAGGCACAGGTGGGTAAAGCAGGTCACTTTTCTTTAAGGGGTAAAAAAAAAAAAAACCCACAAAAACAAAACCGATGACCACCTTTCTTGCTATTTTTGCAGGCCCAGAGTGAAAATCATCCACGAGGAAGGTCAAAAGTATCAATACAAACTTCTCTTTTGGGTCCATACAGTCATTCAAGGACAATGTTCTAAGAAATGTTACGAGTGACAACAGCCAAGGGCTTGTATTCTGGAGTGGTACTGTGCGATCTAGAAGAGGAATTCAGGCTTTGTTTTTGTTTTTGCTTTTTTATGGGCAACAGCCACTATGGCGCCAACCTATGGAGATACTAGTGGTACCAGCCCTAAAGCTGACTTTTTGGAGGATGACGATTGTACACTTTATTGCTTTCACCAAATCCAGATGCATTCATTGCCTGTGGCTGCTGTTAACAAATCACCACAAACTTAGTGGCTTCAAACCACACAAATGTATTCTGTGACATTCTGGAGGTAAGAATTCTTAAAATCAAGGCATCTATAGGGCTGCATTCCTTTGGCAGGCTCTAAGGGAGAATCCATTCCCTTGCTTTTCCTAGCTTCTATAAGCTTCACTCCTTGGCCTGTGTCCCCTTCCCTACCTTCGACCTCAGCTTCCATCATCACTTCTCCTTTTTCTGCCTGTGACCCTCTTGTAGCCTTCTTAAAAGGACTCCTGTATTTAAATGTCTATTTATTTATTTTGAAAGAGAGAGAGAGAGAGAGAGAGAGAGCAAGCATGCAAGCAGGGGAGGGGCAGAGAGAGAGAGGCAGGGAGAGAATCCCAAGCAGGCTCTGCGCTGTCAGCACAGAGCCTGACCCAGGGCTCTATCTCATGAAATCACAAGAGCATGCATGACCTGAGCTGAAATCAAGAGTCAGATGCCTAAAACAGACTGAGCTACCCAGGCACCCCAGGACCCCTGTATTTACATGGAGCCCACCTAAATAATGCAGTATAATCTCCCCATCTCAAGATCTTTAACTTAGTCACATCCAAAAAATAATCCTTTTTGCCATGTAAGGTAACATTCAACAGTTCTAGGGATTAGAACATGGGAGCATTATTCTGTCTACCACACCCATCTAGCTGGAATGATAACAATGTTTTGCTTACTTGGTTAGGGAACCTAAGTTCACAAAGCCAATACTGCTGGTCTGATGCTCTTAAATAAGTACCATACTGATGATTATGGATTATGTACTATCATCCTAATAGCAACTGTTATAAGGTGAGTGTTATAATCTCATTTTGAAGATGCAGAAGTGGAACTCATAGAAGTTAATAAATGTGCCCAAGTTCACATAGCTAGGAAGTAGTAAAGCCAGAGCTGAAATCCAGGTATATCTTATTGTAACATCCTTGAAATTTCTAGTTCTCCACTCTGCCTCATTCATTTTTCCAGGTTTATTTTCTTCATTTTTTTTTTGGCCACTGTATGTACCTACACCTTGACCAGAAATGTCACAGCTGGGTACCTTGGCCACATGTAGCTAGATAAGGGCAAACTCATCACCACTAGGACAAGTGTAATTCTGGTTAACTCCAGAAACATTTAGTAAGCACCAATATATGCCTTACCCTGTGCAAAGTCCGTGCCTCACTGATGGTGATGACTCATTTGGGCCATCAGTGATAGTCTCAGGAAATTAGAATCCAGCCATATCATTTCACAGTTATCCCTCAGGATAAAAAGGAGCAGACACCTCTTGAGCACTTCAGTGAAAAGCCCATGCCTTGCCACTGCGAAATTGCCTAGTTTCCTAAGATCCTTTAACTTGGAAACCCATCCACCTCCAGTAGATAAGAGAGAGTTTCATGCATTTTTTTTTTGACTGTTCGAAGACAGTCCCTGAGATAGGCAGTGCCCCTTGATCTATGGAGGTGGACGGAATATTGTGGACACTTAGAAGGCTTAATCTACAAGTAGCACGACTACATTTGAAATGTCTCTCCGTTTCCTTTAATGAAGTGTGACTTGATCTCTTCAGGGACAAGGGTGGGTCACACCTAAAGCTGATAGTCATGGTGACATTAATCTGATTGTTTTATTGGCAAGGAAACCCGTTACTCATTTAGATCCCTCTGCTTTTTAAGTATCCCATCTCAGGTTCCTAACCCCCCATTTCCTGCAGGCTTCCAGATGCTCTGTTTTTATCTATGTCTTAATCTGAAACTTGTTGCTCCTGTGTCCCATTTCCCAATGGGACTCTGTTCCTTACAGGTTTTATAATAACTGTATACCAAGTTATTAAAATATATTGCTTTGTTATTCCTCCTAAGTAGTAACTTCAACTATTTTTAAAAATTTTTTTAATGTTTTATTTATTTCTGAGAGAGAGAGAGGCAGAGTGAGCAGGGGAGGGGCAGAGAGAGAGGGAGACACAGAATCCGAAGCAGGCTCCAGGCTCTGAGCTGTCAGCACAGAGCCCCATGCAGGCCTTGAACCCACGAACTGTGAGATCATGACCTGACCCAAAGTTGGACGCTTAACTGACTGAGCCACCCAGGTGCCCCAGTAACTTTAACTATTGAGAGAGGGAAGGAGGGAGAGAGGGAAGGAGAGGGAAAAGGAGAGGGAGAGGAAAAGGACAGAGAAGAGGATGGTGGGGGAAGGGGGAGAGAGAGACAGAGACAGAGACAGAGAGACAGAGAGAGAGAGAAAGATTTTCAAAGTGCTCACACCTGGAAATTTCCCTATCTTCCTACCCAGGTCTGATCTTTTTCCAGAATTCTTTTTGTCATATTCTCTTGGTCTTTCAAGTACCAAGCAGTCTCAAGAGTTACTTCTTTCCCATTCATCAAAAGTTACCAAGTCCTACGGATTCTTCAGTTCAGTTTTACACTTTTAAAAACTTTAATGTGTGTCAGGCACTATGCTAGGTTCTAGAGAAACAAACAACATCACACAAACCTCATAACCTGGAGGAGCATTTAAACTAAGAAGAAATATACGTGTTAACAGAACATTCTAGTGTACTATAGTGTGGACAAACGCACACAAAGCTGTGGGAAAACACAGTTTTGAAGAGTTAATTCTTCATTAAAATATTTTTTAATGTTTTTATTTTTGAAAGAGAGGTAGGCAGAGTATGAGCGGGGGAGAGGCAGAGAGAGAGGGAGACACAGAATCTGAAGCAGGCTCCAGGCTCTGAGCTAGCTGTCAGCACAGAGCCTGACACCGGGCTCAAACCCATGGACTGTGAGATTGTGACCTGAGCCAAAGTCGGATGCTTAACCAACTGAGACACTCAGGCACCCCACTAACTCTTGATTTTGATGGATGAATAGAAGGTAATTAGACAAAATAATTGAGAGGCTTCATATCTTTAATAATGTCTTTGGCTTACATCTTTTTCTTTCCAGGTTCATGGCCTCACCTTGATCCAGACCTAGGTCAACTCAATCTCAGACTGTTTATCAAAATAGTCTCTCAGCCAGTCTTCAAGCTTCCTCTCTAGTGTCTTAGCTTCCCTGCTATCTACTGGTCCCCATCCATACTCCACTCTGTTAATAGATTAATTTTCATAAAGTATTTCTTTGCAGAAATCATTAATTATTCTTTCCCTACCACCTCTTCCCGGTCTGGAATCTTCATTGACTTCCTATTGCTTTCAAGATAAAACCTTAAGCCCTTCATCTGGCATTCAGTGCTCTCCACAATCCAGTCCTCACCATGGGCCTAGCTTCATCTCCTGTAATTTCTGACACATAATCTACTCCCTACTCATATTAAATGTGTATTTAATTTCCCAAGCTTCCAGATACATTCTTGCCCCCAAATATCTTGTTCAGAATGCTTTCCTCTATCTAATCCCCAGCCAGATGTACATTCTTCTCTTCCTTCAAGAATGACCTCAAGCCCCCTACCCTCCATAGAACCTACCTCGTCCACCCCATCCCTCTGTGGTCACTACTTTCTCCAGTCACCTAGCATTTGTCATGTGCAATCTTCTACTGACTTAGTTTTTCACACAAAACCCCGGTCTCTTTCACTGGGTAGTAATCCCCTTAAGACAGAGACTGTATCTTGTGTCCCTTAGAGTCTCCAGTGTTTCAGGAGCTCAAAAGATTTTTATGATGATGGTAATGAATCAGTCATGTAGTGCATATGGGGGGCAATATGTGGGAAAGAACTCTTGGGATCCCTCATTTCACACCTTGTAGGGAGGGCCACCCAAATTGCTTACATGAAGGGCCAAGGTAAGAGCTTTCTTGAGGATAAAATTAAGCCAGAAGCACAAGCTCAAATGTTTACAGAGACCAAGGAGGGAACATAATTGGGCTAGAGGTCAGCAAATACTTTATTTAACAAATTTTACACAGTGCTTACTGTGTGTTAGGCATTATTCTAAACGCTTTACAAGTATTAATTCACCTAATTCTCGCTACAACCCTACTATTACTATTCCCATTTTATAGATGAGACAACCAAGGCACAGGAAGGTTAAATTATTTTCCAAAGATCACATGCTTAGTGAGTGACAGATCTTGAAATTCAACTCAAGTTCTCTATTAGTGTCTCTATTCTTAACCATTGAAAGTGTTGATTTTCCAAAAGGGACTGATGAGTCCACTGGTGATATGGAGTGAGTATATTAAACCTAAAGTTATTATTATTATTTTTTAGTTTATTTATTTTGAGAGAGAGAGGGGGGCAGGGACAGAAGGAGAGAGAGAATCCCAAGCAGGCTCTGAGCTGTCAGTGCAGAGCCTGACATGGGGCTGGATCTCACAAAGCATGAGATCATGACCTGAGCCCAAACCAAGAGTCGGACAATGGGGCGCCTGGGTGGCTCAGTCAGTTAAGCGTCCAACTTTGTCTCAGGTCATGATCTCACCATCCGTGAGTTTGAGCCCCCATTAGGCTCTGTGCCAATAGTTCAGAGCCTGGAGCCTGCTTTGGATTCTGTGCCTCCCTCCCCCTCTCTCTGCCCTTTCCCTGCTCTCTCTCTCTCAAAAATAAAATAAAAACATAAAAATGTTTATTCAAAAAAAAAAAAAGAAGAAGAAGAATCAGACACTTAACTGACTGAGCCATCCAGCGTCCCTTAAATTTATTTTAAAGAAAATCGTGTCAGAATAAACATGTCTGTGGGCCGGGTCAGCCAAAGTGCTAAGCATTTACAAACCCTGAACTGATTCTAACAACAGGGAAAAATTTATTCTTTGTAAGAGCACATATATTCCAAGACAGCAAGAAGCATCCTCGATTATGTCCTCTCTACCTTGATATCAGCTTACATGCTTATTATGGGGATTTGTCAAAGAAAAGGAACTATCAGTGTTCACTGTCATCACTTTATATGTTTACGTTTGCAGATTCAACTTGCAAGAGATTTATGAACCTCTCAAAGGAATTAATGACTCCCCTGCATTTGCTCCCATAGCACTTTGTTTATACCTTTACCATGTTGTTTATCAAACGTCACTCTTTTTCCTATTTGAAATGAAGAATTTTTCACTTTCCCTTAGAACAAAAGATACTCTCTTACTTACATATTTCAACAACTTCTGATGGGTTTAATGTGTGCTGACTTAAGAAACAAAACAGATGAACATAGAAGGGGGGAAAAGAGAGGGAGGCAAACCATAAGAGACTCTTCACTATAGAGAACAAACCGAGGGTTGCTGGAGGGAAGGTGGGTGGGTGGGAGGAATGGGCTAGATGGATGATGGGCATGAAGGAGGGTACTTGTGATGAGCACTGGAGGTTCTATGTAAGTGACGAATTGCCAGATTCTACTCCTGAAACCAGTATTGCTCTATATGTTAACAAACTAGAATTTTTTAAAATTCTAAAATTTTTAAAAATAAAAATTTGAAGAAAAAATAAAACATGTTCAGCAAGTCCCTATCAGCTTCTAACTTTTGCACGCTGCATGCCGACAACAGAGACACCTCTAGATGAAAATTCAGACTTCTACCAGCCCAGAACTTTAAAAACTAACACAAAGTAACCTGCGTCTTTGAAAATGTAGATAGCTTTATGTTAATGTTTGTTTTGTTTAGGTTTGAAAGAAGAAGTACATTTGGAACATTCCAGAAAGTTTAAAGAAATACAGAAGCAGAAAACTTCAAAATCACAACTCAAATGTACAAGACAGCAATGTTCTTTATTTCCTGACAACTGAAATTCACCTAGCTTTTTAGCCTGCATTTCGATTTTCTGCAGTAAACTTAGTTCTACAATATGTTTTAGGGATTTCTGATTTTTTTAAGTTGATTTCTTTATTTTGGGAGACACCGAGACAGTGCAAGTTGGGAAGGGGCAGAAAGAGAGGCAGACAGAGAACTGCAAGCAGGCTCCATGCTGTCAGCGCATAGCCCCACGTGGGGCTCGAACTTACGAAACCCCAAGATCATGACCCGAGCTGAAACCAAGAGTCAGACACTCAACAAACCGAGCCACCCAGGTACCCCAAGTATTTTGGATTTTATGTTCAGTCCTTTATGAAGGACTCAACTACTTCTTCTTTCTTTGTGGGTGTTCTAATCTCCTTTGGATGTGAGAGCAACAACCCTCTATCCTGATTGACCTCCACTGAGGTGTGTGTAGCTTGTTGAGCCCGGGCTTGTGTATCAGCTCTCGGCATTCAGTGCTGATCTGCTTACTTTTCTTGGTGCGGGCAACGAGCGGTAATGATTTGGCAGTAGGGTAAGTAGGGGAATGGGAAGCCTGTCAGCAATCTCAGGCTAACTGAACCCCCTTTACAGCTCATACAGATAAACTGTGTTGCTGAGACTCAGTCAAGTTCACTGCGGCTATTCAGTCTGCATCTTTGGCTACTCAGTTCTTTGTCACTGGGCTGTGATGACCCCCTGGCAGTCATACTATTTCTCACTTCTTGGTAATTTTCCTTGCTCCCTTCAGACACATAGGAATTTTTCAGATGGTCTACAGACTCCTTGAAAGCCAGGGGAGATTCAGGAAAAGATGGCAGTATATCAAATTGCTTTGTGCCCAGACATGCTACATTGCCATTTCTACTCCAACACAGCTACTCCACTGTCACGGGGCACGATTTTAGAGGCCGCCTCCTCCACAAGGTGCAATTGAGAAATGGGGCACGTTGAGAATTCTCAAATCAATCTGATTTTTGTTTTTTAACTTTTCATCCCCGTGTCAGTGGCTTTTGACTGGGGAAGTGGGCATCTGGGGTCTCTCAAACCTCCCCCAAACATCTAACAGGACAGAAGGGATTCTTCTCTTTTTATGGCCAGAAAACCGCTCCTATAGCAGTACAAACTCTTCTCTACTAATATGGGTTATGATATAAACCCTGGATCCACCAGTCTCCACGAACAGCAAGTTTTTAGAATTGCAAAATGTTATTTTTCTCTCTTGGGTGCCTCACTCTAGCAAATCAAAGTTTCTCTGGCTTTCAGACTCTTGTCCTAGCTAAGGACTTTACATTTTTAGTTTGAAACTCAAATGTAAAAATTTTGACTCATTGTTTTGCTGGGTTATTTTTTGTTCTCCCTTCCCTGGGGCAGTAAGCTTCAGTGCTAATGTCTAATTTTAATTGTGGGCTGTACTGCAGGGCAGAAAGGATTATCAAGAAAGAAAACAAGCATCAATTAATATTTTAAAATGCTGTGCTGCAGAAGAAAATAAAAATCACTTGTAATTTCAAACCCTGGGAAAAACACTAATAGTTTAGTTGTCTCTTCTTTTGCTCTTTCTCTATAGCTACATATGGGATATATTTTATGTGTATATAGGCTGCATGGTAGGCTTCTTATTTTTTGACCCATATGATTTATCTTTAGATATTCTCGGGGGAGCTGGTGATCAAGGGCAAATGTTCTGGCTCAGTTATTGTCTCCTGAGCATATCTTCCCAAAGCCCTATAGACCGTTCTTGGCCCTCCTGTGGGAGTGGGAATGGATAGTCCTTCTTTATAGTAGTTACTATCTTACTCCCCTCACAACTGAACGTCACACAAATTTGTAAGAAAAGAGCTCAAACTACTCTTTCCTCAAAGTATCTGGTGATTAACCCAAACTCTACAGGGACGCAGTTGGCAGACAGCGATAGCATGTAAAATTGGTTGGTGAGACCCTGACTTTTCTCTCCTGTCCTGCCTACTTACTGAGGGTGAGTTGACCCCACATTCGGGTTGTTCTGGGAGGGCTTTTTTCTTTTCTTTCTTTCTTTCTTTCTTTCTTTCTTTCTTTCTTTCTTTCTTTCTTTCTTCTGTAGGCGTGTGAAGGAGAATGCCTTCACTTCTTTTTCTTCTTTTCTTTTCTGTCCTCTTAACTTCATTCCTTCCTCCTGAAGTCCCCACTTCCCCTGTTTCTTCTGGGTCTATTATTTGCAAGTTCCAGGCTAATGCCAATCTCTCTGTCTCTGTCTTTGTTCTGTGTCTCTCTCCCGTTCCTTGGGAAATGTTGGTCTCCAACGTGGATTGTCCATTACAGCTGTTCTGCCAGGTAGAGGGACAGTGGGGAGTTGTGAATCCCATAAATGGAGGAGGGAATGGCAGAGGGAGGAAGAATGTCAGGGTGATACTCTGCTCTGGCTAACAGTCTGCTATTTGATACTTTTATGTCCTTGGGAAGAACAAAAAAAATGTTGAAGGCACATCTCTCCTTCTCTGCCTGACTTAGTTCGTTCAGCATAACACCCTCAAGTTCCATCCCCATTGCTACACGTGGTCAGATTTCATTGTTTCTCATTGCCATGTAGTATTCCATCGTATAGATAAACCACATCTTCTTGATCCATTCGTCCGTTGATGGACACTTAGGCTCTTTCCATGGTTTGGCTATTGTGGAGAGTGCTGCTAGGAACATTGGGGTACATGTGCCCCTATGCATCAGCATTTCTGTATCCCTTGGGTAAATGTCTAGAGTGCTATTGCTGGGTCCTAGGGGAGTTCTATTGTTAGTTTCCTGAGGAACCCCCACACTGTTTTCCAGAGGGGCTGCACCAGTTGACATTCCCACCAACAGTGTAAGAGGGTGCCCGTTTCTCCACATCCTCGCCAGCATCTATAGGAGAGGGAGGGAGGCAAACCATGAGAGGCTCCTGAATGCTCAGAACAAACTGAGGACTGGGGGCAGGGGAGGGGAAGGGGGGGTGATGGGCATGGAGGAGGACACTTGTGGGGATGGGCACTGGGTTTTATATGGAAACCAACTTGACAATAAACTATTTAAGAAAATAAAAAGAAGAGAAATATACAAAAAATGAAAAAGTGAAATCTCACCAGGCAGTCAGGGCCCAACCTCAAGAGTTCCAGTTCTGTGAGGTCCCCATCGAGGTGCCCAGGCCTGACAAGCCCCCTGCAGTTGGCGGAGCCTGGGAAGGATCAATAAAGAACATCTTCAGTATAACCATGGTTTTATTGTAACAAAACCCATTTGTCCCCTTATCAACTTGGATTACATTTCAAAGCTTTTTTCATTAGCTTGACACTGAATGACATCCCTGAGCTATCCTTTCTTTTTCTTATACAGTCATATAGTAAGCATCTTCTTATGCAATAAGTTTTAAAAACATATTTTAAAAATCAGCATATTAGTCCTTTATGTTTCTGTACCATAATGTATTTAATTATTCCTCTAATGCTTAATATTGAGACTGTGTCTATGTTTTGGCATCATAAAATTGACAAGGATCTTCTGGCGTATTAAGTTTTGTGCACATGTCTAATTATTTCCGTAGGATGGTGTCTTTAGAAGTAGAATTAGAGGGGGCGCCTGGGTGGCTTAGTCAGTTAGGCGTCCGACTTTCGCTTAGGTCATGATCTCGCGGTTTGTGGGTTCGAGCCCCGCATCGGGCTCTGTGCTGACTGCCAGCTCAGAGCCTGGAGCCTGTTTCAGTCTGTGACTCCCTCTCTCTCTGACCCTCCCCTGCTCACGCTGTCTCTCTCTCTCTCTCTCTCCTAGAAATAAATAAAACATTAAAAAAAATAAAGAAGTGGAATTAGAGGCTAAAAGATACTTGTTGTTTCCTTATTGAAACATTTTAAAGTAAAAAGTAATTATGAGTTTACATTATAAAAGCAAAATATGCCAGGTGCTTAAAAAAACAAGGAAGTATAGAACATAGGAAATGTAAGTCATTTCTGCCTTCTCGCCCCTCAGAGATCACAAATTTTATTAGATCAATGTCTATTTTTGGTAAGAACAATTTTAATGGTCTTTTTAGCATTGTTTATTGCTACCTCCAAAGATCAGTAGTTTTAAATTCCCACTCACAGTTGATAAAAGTGCTGATCTCACTGCATACTCATCAACCTTAAGTATTCCTGTTTATTAATATTGTTCACATTTGATGAACAAATTGATATTGAGTGCTTTTTTACATAAACACTGATTTTGTATATATTTACATGTAATTTATATATACATATTATATAAACATTTTCTTCACTTTTGTAATTAAAACTTTTGAAGTGTTGGGATGCCTGGGTGGTTCAGTCAGTTAAGCATCCAGACTCTAGGTTTCAACTCAGGTCATGATCTCACAGGTTCGTGAGTTCAAGCCCCACGTTGGGGTCTGTGCAGTGAGGAGCCTGCTTGGGATTCTCTCTCTCTCCTCCCTCTCTCTTCCCCTCCACCACTCATGCTGTCTCTGTCTCTCTCAAAATAACTAAATAAACAAAAAAACTTTTGAAGGGTTTTTACTTAGGGTTTTTACATTTTATGTAGTCACATTTCTCAACCTTTTCCTTTATAATTTATTTTTTATTTTATATTTAAAAGGCCTTCCCTTCTCCCATGAGCAGATAAATATTCACCCATATTTTCTCATAATCACTTAAGGTTTAAAAGTTTTTTAATGTAATTTAAATCATGATATATTTCAAGCATAAGAGAAGTATATAAATTTAATATAACAAGCACCCATTAATCAAACACTGAGATTTAACAGATCCTAACAGTTTGTTATATTAAATTTTTTAATAACAAAATACATTTACAGCTATAGCTAAAGACCGACTTCCATCCCTGTCCCTTTCACGCTGAAATTTGTGTATGTAATTTACCTGTATGTTTCTATATTTTCTATATATGTTTACAACCATATGAGTTATGAAGTATTGTTTTGTGAGCTTTAAAATTTTTACCTAAGTAGAATCCTTTTCCAACTGACATTTGTCATTCAATATTATACTTTCAGGATTTACCCTGAGAGATGCCTATAATTTTGAGTTTATACATTTTTACTACTTTATCACATACAATTGTATGAATTTGGAGCTCTCTTTGTGAATCGCCTATTCATATCATTGGTTCATTTTTTATTGCATTGCTGGCTTTTTTTTGAATTCTGGATTGTTGGAATTATTTATTCTTGACTCAAATCCTTGTGTGTTATATCTGTAGCAACATCACTCACTGTCAGGGAAATACAAATCAGAACCACAATAAGATACTACCTCACATGGGTCAGAATGGCTAAAATTAACAACTCAGGAAACAACAGATGTTGGCGAAGATGTGGAGAAAGGGGGACCCTTTTACATTGTTGGTGGGAATGCAAACTGGTGCAGCCACTCTGGAAAACAGTATGGAGGTTCCTCAAAAAATTCAAAATAGAACTACCTATGACCAAGCAATTGCATTACTAGGAATTTACCCAAAGGATACACAAAGGGGCACAGTGTGTGCTCCAATATTTATCACAGTGCTATCAGCAATAGCCAAAGTATGAAAAGAGCCCAAACATCCATCAACTGATGAATGGATAAAGAAGATATGGTATATGTATACAATGGAATACTACTTGGAGATGAAAAAGAAATCAGTCTTGCCATTTGCAACAACATGGATGAAACTAGAGGGTGTTATGTTAAGTGAAATAAGTCAGTCAGAGAAAGACAGATACCATATGATTTCACTCATATGTGGAATTTGAGAAACTCGACAGATGAACATAGGGGAAGGGAAGGAAAATAAGATAAAAAAATAAGGGAGGCAAACCAGAAGAGACTCTTAAATACAGAGAACAAAATGAGGGTTTATGGAGGGGAAGTGTTTGGGGGATGTACTAAATGGGTGATGGGCATTAAGGGGGACAGTTTTCAGGATGAGCACTGGATGTCACATGTAAGAGATGAATCACTGGGTTCTATTCCTGAAGAAAAGACTACACAGTATGTTAACTAACTTGAATTTAAATAAAAAATAAAATAAAATAAAATAAAATTCTATCCTCAAGTGAAAAAAAAGCAAAGCAAATACCTTTTCAAGTCTGTGACTTGTCTTTTTAGTTTATGACATTTTATGATGTATACAAGTTCTTCATTTTAATGTCGCATGTTTATCAACTATTGCCTTTATGACTTGTATTATTTTGTCATGTTAAAAAAGTTGTATCCTAATTCAATGATGTGAAAATATCCCATGCTCTAAGTATTTTAAAGTTTGTATTGTCAAATTTAGGTATTGGATTCACATGGAAATTATTGTTCTTAAAAAATTTTTTTTTACATTTATTTATTATTGAGAGACAGAGCTTGAACGGGAGAGGGGCAGAGAGAGAAGGAGACAAAGAATCCGAAGCAGCCTCCAGGCAGACTCTGAGCTGTCAGCATAGAGCCGGATGTGGGACCCAAACCCACGAACCATGAGCCAAAGTTGGACACTCAACCAACTGAGCCACCCAGACGCCCCTGGAAATTATTGTTCTATGTGATGTGGGGTAGGGTTTTCATGGTCTTTTTCCAAATAAATAGAAAATTGTCACAGCACTGTTTATTGAGTAGTGCATTCTGCCTACAAGGAGTAGTCATGATATCTCTATCGTATACCAAGTTGCCATATAAATATCAGTCTTTTTCTAGGCTTTCTATTCTGTTCCATTGCTTTGTTTGTTTTATTTGTTTTAGCCCTGATTCAACAGCCACTGTTAATTACTATAGCTTTATGATGAATCTCAATATCTGCTAGGGAAAGTCCCAGCCCCGCCCCCCCCTTTTATTTTTTTTTATCATTCTTTGACACTGTCTTGATTTTTTTTTTTTTTTTTGGTCTTTCATGTCTCCAAATGAATTCCATGGTCAGTTTGTCCGTTTCTGTGAAATATCCTTTTAGAACTTAAATTGGAATTCCCTTGAATTTATTGATTAACCTGGAAACAATCATGACCTTTCAAACATTTTTTCCTGATCAACAAGCATGATACAACTCTCTATATTGGTCATCTCTTACAGCATTATCATTTGTAAGTGATCACAGCTGTGGCTCTTCATATTCATCGAGCACTTTATTTTCCTTGTCTCTTTGCCCCAGTGAGGAGCTCTACTCTAGGCTTAATAAAAGCAACAATAGCGTCATTCTTGTCACTTTCTCAACTTTAAAAGGAATACTGTATTTTGAATACTTTCCCAGTAAGTAAGGTGTCTGCCTTGTTTCGGGGGTTGGTAGCTCTTTTTACTTTTAATGTTTATTTATTTTTGAGAGAGAGAAAGAGCACAAGCAGGGGAGGGGCGGGTGAGGGGGCAAAGGGCTCCAACTCAGGAACCGTGAGATCATGATCTGAGTACAAGGCGGACACTTAACCAACTGAGCTACCCAGGCGCCCCGGGAGTTGATAGCTTTTATCAGGTTAAGGAAGATCTCATACCTTTATAGTTTGCTAAAAGTTAGTTCATTCTTGAGTGGGCTTTGGATTTTCTCCAAAAAATCTTATAGCCGCAATATGATAAGATTTCCCCCTTTAATCTGTTAAAACAATGATTTATGGTAATAAATATGTTAATATTAAAAGACCTTTGCATCGATTCTCAGCTTTTTGACTAAGATCAAGCATAGTATCTGTTCTTATCAGCTTAAAAGATCTTTCCATCCCTAGGTTAAGCCAGCCACACATTGTCATCATGTGTTTTTTAATGCATGTTTGATTTGCTTTTCTACTCTTTTATTCAGAATTTTTGCATGTATGTATAAATGAGATTAATCTATGATTTTTTTTCTTGTATTGTTCGAGTTGGGATTTTGTATTAAGTTTGTATTTGCCTCAAAATGTAAGTTTTACCTATTTATTATTTTATTCACTAGTTCAGTGATTCCCAGATGCACATTTGGATTACTTGGGGGAGTTTCTGTGTTTTGGTTTTTGTTTGTTTATAAAATAATGCTCAGGGTTTTTTGGCCCATTCCAAATAAATCAGAATCACTCTGGGTGGATCCAAGCATCAATATTTTAAAATGCTCCCCAGGTGACTATAATGTGAAGCCAGGTTTGAGAACCACTGCTCTACAACAATTTATATAGGATACAGCTCATCTAGTCTTCAAGGGCGTAAGAAAGAAAATATTTGTTCTGTGAAATTTGGGTACAATTTGCCTGCAAAATTGTCTGACCGGGTGATTTTTTTGTATGTACATTCTAAAATGTTTATTCAGTTTCTTTATTGGTTGTATAGATATATTCAAGTTTTTTTCTGTTATTTCTCAAGCCAGTTTTAGTAATTATTTCTTAGAAAATTCATTTCTTATGTTTTCAGATTTATTGGCATGAAGTTGGTCATGATATTTCCATATGAATTTTTAGTCTCTGCTCTATCTCTAATTATATCCCTGCTTTTCGTTCCTTTTATTTTTAACATGCTTTTTCTTTCTTTTTTTATAAATACATTCACTATGTGGTTCCCATATTTTACTAGTCTTTCCAAAAGACCAGCATTTGATTTGTTGGTGCTCTGTATTATTTTCTATCTCATTAATTTCCTCTGTATTATGATTTTAGTTTTTCTAATTTTCTTACGTTTACTCTTCATTTTCTAACTTCTTGCCATTTTAAATGCTTAATATTTTCTAAGGCCTACTTATCAGGCTATAACTGTATTAGTTATGTACTGCTGTATATGCATCTCCTGAATTATGATTCATGGTGCTTTCATTGTCTTTAAATTTTAAATTTTTTTTCAAATTTCCATTACAGTGTCTTCCTTGAACTATTCATATATATAACATATGAATTCATCTCCCCCTCCCCCCTGTATATATGAGTAGGCCCTTTTTTAATGCTTTCTATTGGTATTGCATTGTGGTCACAGAAACTGTTCTGTGTGATATCTGCTTTTTTGTTTGTTTGGGGTTTTTGGTTTGTTTTGTACTTTGGTATTTACAGAGATGAGGTTTAAGCTAGTCATGTTCACTGTTTGTATATTACCCAATAGACTTGAGGAGACTATATTTCCTAATAGCTTTGTGTGAGGTAATATATATGTCAGTTAGACCAAATTCTTGTTAATTGTGTACTTCAGTTTTTTGCAGCCTTACTATTTTTGTCTCCTTGATCAGTTATTGAAAGAGCAATATTAAAATCTCCCATTATAATTGTGGATTTGTCAATTTTTCTTTCCAATTCCATCCATTTTTTCTTCATATTTATTTGAGATTATGTGTTTTGGTTCACGCAACTTAATGATTATTTTATCTTCTAGTCAGCTCATCATTTTACTATTATATAACTGATACTTTTTATACCTTATAATGCTGTTTATTTTTTTTGTAAGTTTTTCTTTTAATTCCAGTTAGTTAACTGTGTTGTATTAGTTTCAAGTATAAATATAGTGACTCAATGATTCCATACACCACCTGGCACTCATCACAAGAAGTACACTCCTTAATCCCCATCACCTATTTTTTTAAAAAAAATTAATGTTTGTTTATTTTTGAGAGAGAGAGAGGCAGACTGCAAGTGGGGGAGAGGCAGAGAGAGAGGGAGACACAGAATCTGAAGTGGGCTTTAGGCTCTGACCTGTCAGCACAGCCCCATGCGAGGCTCAAACCCATGAACTGTGAGATCATGACCTGAGCCAAAGTTGGTTGCTTTAACCAAACGAGCCACCCAGGTACCCAACCCCCATCAGCTATTTAACCCATCCCTGCCCACCCTTCTACCCTAGTAACCATCAGTTTGTTCTCTATAGTTAAGAGTCTGTTTCTTGGTTTCTTTCTCTTTCTCCCTCTCTCTCTCTCTTTCCTTTTGTTCATTTGTTTTGTTTCTTAAATTCCACATATGAGTGAAATCATTTGGTACTTGTCTTTTTCTGAATGACAGATTTCACTTAGAATTGCACTCCCTAGCTCCTTCCATGTTGTTGCAAATGGCAAGAGTTCATTTTATTTTTTATGGCTGAATAATATTCCATTGCATATATATACTTCTTTTTTTGTCCATTCACCAACTGATAGAAACATGGGCTGCTTCCATAGTTTTGCTATTGCAAATAATGCTGTTATAAACATAGCAGTGCATGTATTCTTTTGAATTAGTGTTTTTGTATTCCTTGGGTAAATATCCAGTAGTGTGAATAGTAGATCTAGGGTAGTTCTATTTAAGGAACCTCCATACTATTTTCCACAGAGGCCACACCCGTTTGCATGCCTGCTGACCATGCACAAGTGTCCCTTTTTCTCCACATTCTCTCCAGCTCTTGTTGTTTCTTGTGTTATTGATTTTAGTCATTCTGACAGGTGTGTGTTATTTCCTCTTTGTAGTTTTGATTTGCATTTCCCTTAAGGTAAGTGATGATGAACATCTTTTCATGTCTGTTGGCCATCTGGATATCTTCTTTGAAGAAATGTCTGTTCATGTCTTCTACCCATTTTTAACTGAATTATTTGATTTTTGGGTATTGAGTTGTATCGGTTTTTATATATTTTGATACTAGCTATTTATTAGATATGTCATTTGCAAATATCTTCTCCAATTCCATAGGTTGCTTATTAGTTTTGTTGATTGCTGGGATAAAGAGTCTGGGACTCTTCATCTCTCCTTCTGTTCTAAATGACAGCTTTGCTGGATAGAGTATTCTTGGCTGCAGATTTTTCCCACTCAGCACTTTGAATATATCATGCCACTCCCTCTGGCTTGCTAAATTTCTGTTGAAAAGTCTCCTGCTAGACATATGGGTTTTCCACTGTAAGTTACTGTCTTCTTTTGTCTTGCTGCTTTTAAGATTTATCACTGTATTTTGCAAATTTAATGACAATATATCTTGCTGCTAGCCTGCTTTTGTTGATTTTGATGGGAGTTCTCTGTGACTCCTAGACATATCTGTTTCTGTTGGATATCTGTTTCTTTCCCCAGACTAGGGATGTTTTCAGATATTATTTATTCAAATAAACAAACTGCCCCCTTTTCTCTCTCTACCTCTTCTGGGTCTCCTATAATATGAATGTTATTATGGTTGATGGAGTCACTGAGTTGCCTAAGTCTATTCTTGTTCTGTGTAATTATTTTTTCTCTCTTTTATTCAGCTTAATTACTTCCCATTACTTTGTCTTCTAGGTCACTAATTTGTTCCTCTGCTTTTTCCAGTCTGCTATTCATTTCATCTAGTTTTTTTTTCTCATTTTGTTAATTGAGCCCTTTATCTCTGCTATGTTATTCCTTATCGCTCTGTTAAAGGTCTCGTTCATGTCTTCCACTCTTTTTTTCAAGTCCAATGAGTACTCTCATGATCACTGCTTTAAATACTCCATCAGATATGTTACTTATATCTGTTTTGCTTAGATCTCTGGTGATGCCCTTGTCCTGTTCTTTCATTTGGGATAAATTTCATTTTCTCCTCATTTTGTCTGTCTCTATGTGTCTGTTTCTGTGTGTTTAGAAAGTAAACTATGTCTTCAGGTCTTGAACGTAGTGACTTTATGAGGAGGAGATTGTGGAGTGCCTTGCAGAGCAGTGTCCCCTGTTTACCAGTACCTGGCACTTCGGAAGAGTATCCTATGTGTGCTGCTTATGCTTTGGTGTGATATCTGAGTCATTTTCCTTTCAGTGCAGTTGTCTGCACTGACTCTCTGCAGGCTGTGGGTCGTGCTTGCTCTGTGTGACATCAGTGGGACCCAGGCAGGTCAGCTCTGAGTAGGCATGCCCCCAGGGAACTTGGCAGTGGGGCAGAAATGTTAGCACAATTTGCACTGGGTGGCTAGTCCTACACCAGATCCCCTGAAGCACTGTAGTGCCTGGGGGCTTGCACACAGGAGTGGCCAGGGGCATGAGGCTGGGCCCGGTGCAAGATGGCAACTGGGTGGAATGTGCCAAGACTTTAACATAATTTGTCTTGAGCCCAGGACCAAGGCTAGAAAGCTTGGAGTGGGTGAGTTCTCAGAAGAACTTGTGGACATGGTGCCCTGCTAGCAGGTTAGGGAGCAAGTGTCTGTGCAGAGCTGCCTTCTCCAGGTGGCTCTGTGTTTATGCTGGGAAGAGGGGAAGGAAAGTGGCGTCTGTTGGCTCCCTCATTTTCAAAGTCCCACAACTTGTTCCAAAATCAGTATAAACAGATCTGTTTCCTGTTTGCCCCCTGGTGTTGTGTCAACTTTTTTACGTTTCCTCTCTGTGCAGGGTGGCAACCCAGCTATTACTCGTCCTCCTGGCTTGTCCAGTGCCAAGTCAGCTGACATTTAAAGCTCCAGGGTCCAAGTACCACTGGTTTTACAAACTCACAGAATTCATCCACTCTGGCTTTTAAAGCCAGACTTTATGGAAATAAGTCTTTCCTGTGTGAGCTCCCTGATATGAGGGCCCAGTTCTCTGCCTTCTGCATGTGCAGCTCTCTCCCTCCTGCAGGCAACCTTCCTCCACCTTTCTGACCTTCTTAACCTTCTGGGTGCAGCTTCTTCTTTATATCTAGTTGTGGGGTTTGTTCTGCTAGTCTTCAGATTGCTCCCCAGTTTATTGACCTGGATATGGATGATATCTAGTTGTTTGTAACCATGGACAGAGTGAGCTCAGCATCCTCCTATGCCACCCTCTTCCCAAGCTCCTCCAATGCTATTTACTTTAAAGTTAACTTTTCTGATATACACATGGGTGACCCATGTTTGATTTTGTGAGTCATCTATTTTTATCCATCCTTGACATTGTTATTATATTGCCAAAAGTTTTAGGCAGGCCTCTTGTAAATAGCATATAGCTGACTTAAAAAATTCCTTTTTATGAGTATCTGTCAACCTGATAGTTTAGTCAATTAATATTTATTGTGATTGATATACTTGAATTTGTTTGCCATCTTATTTTTAACTTTTCTATTTACCATGCTTTTTAAATTTGCTCTTTTCCCTTTCATGTCCTCTATTGGATTGCTTAAATTTTCTTTATTCTCAGAGATTTTTGATAGTCAGCTTGTGAGCTTTTTCCTACTTCTTGCTTCTGTCACCCACTCCTTCCTCTTTCTTTGCGAGTACAACCATGAATTTTAAAAAATTCTTGTTTGATTTTGGTATTGAAATTGCTGCACCTTTTGGCTAGAAGTGGAAGTCTCTAACTAACATTTTGAATCCACTTGTAATTATTCTTGGCAGATGGTATAAACCAAGAAACCTATTTTTTAAAAGTTTTCCAGATTGCCAACCAACCATTCTAGCATCACCATTGAAAAATTCCTTTTTCCCTCATTAATTTGAGATGGTGTCTTGTCATGTATTACATTTTTCTATAGATTAAGATCTATTTCTGAGACATTTATAATGTCATGTAGATATGTATGTCTATTCTTGTATTTATATCTTATTGTCCTAATTATTAGAGTTTTAGAATATACATCAATGTCAGGTGATTTAACAGCCTCTTCATTATTCACCCTTTGCAAAATTTTATTGACTATTTTTATATTTATTTTTCCAGATGAATTTTGAAAGCTCTTTGTAAATTTCAAAGAAAAATATATTTTAAATTTTGCTGTGGGAAAATTAATTTCTTTTTAAGTCATCTTATCATTTGTGAATACATTCTTGCATGTAATTCAGTAAGGTCACACATTTGTTATATATATTCTGAATTCATGTTTATTACTAGTCACTTTTGATTACTGTTTTCTAGATTCAAAATAACTTAAGCAAAGTAAGAAATTCACATGGCAAAGCACATTAACAGTACAGAAAAATGTACAATGGAAGTATATCTTCCTCATAATACCATATCTCTAGTCTCCCAGTATGATTTTAGAATGCGTTTGTCTACAAATAATGGAATATCCTACTAATAGTGGTTTAAATACAGAGGGACTTCTTCCCTTCTATGAAGTAAGAACTCTGGTAGTAGGCAATCTGGAGCTAGTATGGCTCGGAGAAGCCATCAGGGACCCAGGCTTCTTTCCTATTTTTTTACCCTGTTTCCTAAGCATGTAGCTCGTAGCATTTGCCTTCATGCTTGTCAATTCATGGTATTAAACCGCCAGCCTCAAGTTTATGTTATAGGGAGGATCCAGGAGTAAAGGGCATGCTAGCCAACTGAGTCTGTCCTTTTAAGCTTTCCTGGAACCATCATCTAGAAAGGTTTACTTATATCTAATTGGCCAGAATTAGATCATATGCCCAGCCAAGACTGAAGGAAAGTCTGGGAAAGTGAATACTTTTAAGTGGATGCATTGCATTCCCAAATAAAAGTGGAGTTTTGCTAATAAGAAAGAAATGGAGAATAGATATTTATAGGCAACTAGCAGTGCTTGCTTCCTCCCATCATCTGTCACTATTAACAGTTTCCATCCTTTTTTTTTTTTTTTACTAATTTTTCTGTATGTATATATAAGCATATACTTTTGTGTGTTCTATAATTCCGATCATTGTTTAATGGTAGTTCTATATTTAACAGATTCAGGGCTCACTATCAGTCCCTTTACATTTTTCCATTCTTTTTTAGTTTGCCTTGATTTTGAGTTCAAGTATTTTTCAGAATTGCTCATGTCTACTCTATTTCTTCTGTTTTTACATATTAGAAATGATTCTCAATTACTTTTATGTTTGAAGGCTTGCATGAGCATACCATTCTTGAGTCACATTATCTTTCCCTGGAGATTTTCTTAACATTATTCTGCAAAATTTTAGCAGGAAGCTTGAGACCTTATTTCCATTTATAAGTTCTTATTTCCATTATACGTGCTTATTTTGCATGAATGTCAATAGAATGCTTTGTCTGATTTTGCAGTTAGGTAATTTTACAAAGATTTGTTCTGTTAATATTTCTATATCAATCTTTCTTTGCAACACCATGGGCCCCTTCAATGTGTATACTCAGGTCTTCTTTTTTCTTTTTTTTTTTTAATGTTTTATTTATTTCTAGGAGAGAGAGAGAAAGAGAAACAGTGTGAGCAAGGGAGGGTTAGAGAGAGAGGGAGTCAAGACTGAAACAGGCTCCAGGCTCTGAGCTGGCAGTCAGCACAGAGCCCGATGCGGGGCTCGAACCCACGAACCGCGAGATCATGACCCAAGCAAAAGTCGGACGCTTAACCGACTAAGCCACCCAGGCACCCCTCAGGTCTTCTTTTTATAACTTAATTATCAAATGGTCTGGACTTAATGAACATAATAATCAATTTTATTTATCTTTTACTCCTGTCTTCAAGCATGCTTTATTGGATATTTATTTCTTGCCCTTGAGTGACATATTGTGTAGATTTAATAGCTTTTTGGTCACTCGAGGGTATTAATAAAAATGTCTAATTTTTATGTATCAAAAGACTCAATATAATCTAAATAAAATTTCTTTCTTACATCCAACTTTAAACTTTTTTTCTTCAGCTCAGGCCCTGACTAGGCTTGGAAATTTGCATTAGGAAAGGGGTCGTTCTACTGCTTCTGGATGGGGCAGAGAGAACGAATGAAAGATTAAAATATATATATATATATATATATATTCACACTCGCTAAGTGCCAGCAACACCCCACCCCAGTCATTGTGACACTCTAAAACACCCCCACACACACATTTACAAATGTCCTCTGGCAGTGAGTATTTTCAACCCAAATGGTTTTGTTCTCTAAGAGACATTTGGCAGTATCTAGAGATATTTTTTATTGTTCCAACTGGGGAGGCCAAGGATAATGCTAAACATCCTACAGAGCACAGGATACCACCCACAACAAGGAATTATGTGGTACAAAAATATCAGTAGTGTTGAGATTAAGAAACCTTGCCCTAGGGAGTAGAAGGTTGTACCACACTCAGTTGAGAATCCCTGGAATACTGATTGGCTAGCAATAAAGCCTGTATGTTACAGGTTTTCTGTGTAAATAATTATACTGCAGAGCTGACTGCCAAAGACCCTTATTCCCTCATCTCATCTGTGTCTGTACATTCCCTCATTCAGCCCTTATTCCTCTGCCATTCCACAGGTTTAACAGAGCTCAGGAGCACATTGACTATGTAAAAAAAATTTTTTTAATGTTTAAGAGAGAGAGAGAGCGAGAGAGCAGGGCATGAGCTGGGGAGGGGCAGAGAGAGAGGGAGACACAGAATCCGAAGCAGGCTCCAGGCTCTGAGCTGTCAGCACAGAGCCTGATGCAGGGCTCAAACTCACAAACTGTGAAATCATGACCTGAGTGGAAGTTGGATGCTTAACCAACTGAGCCACCCAGGTGCTCCATACATTGACTATTTATTTAAGAGACTGTTGGTTTGGACTGTAAGGAGGTGCATTCCTTTATATAGAAACTTCCATGTTACCAAAGATGCACTGAGACTTGTGTTCTATTCTTGGTTTTCTCATTCAACCAGTTCAAATTTTCTCTGCACTGGACAATCTTATTCACAGATTGTGATTTGAGCTTTTTGTGTTTCTTACTCTTATTGAGAATGTAATTTTTTCTCTATTTTCACTTTCCTCGTTGGTTTCAGCTGGTTTCAGAGAAGAGCATCTGACCAAGTTATCTTTGGTTTGATATCGGCAACCTGAAGTTATTTATACTTGATTGCTAAGTATTTTTTCTTACTATTTGAAATAAATTTTTTCTATAGTCTACTTTATAACTGGTTATTTCTGGTGGAAAAATATTTATATATTTACTGTGCAACTTGTTAAACCTTTTAAGGGTTCTATTTATTTTGTAGTGGGAACTCACTGTTTTTCTAAATAGGCAGTGAGTCAATAAAAATTTTGTCAACTCTTTTCCAATTATTAAAGCCCTTGTATCTTTTATTGTGTCTTCTTGAGTTGGCCAAAAATTTTAGAGGTATATTAAAATTTGTGGTAACACAGGACACCCTTTTCTTAATATTGAGAATTCCATTAATGTCCTTTTATTATTCAGTCACTGATTCCTTCATTAACTGTTTTTAATTACCTATCATGTATTACCACTGTACGAGGTGCTAGACATACAGTGATGAACAAAAAGTATTCCCTGCCCTCACAGAGTGAACAATCTCAAGGTGATATACATGTTAAACAAACAATTATGAAAATAAATTTATAGTAAAAGATTCTGAGATGATTTCTTTTAAACTAGATCAGGAAAGTCTACTCTGAATAAGAAACATATAAGATGAGTCTTAAAGAATATGCAGGATTTAGTTAGGAAAAAAATTCCAAACATAAGAACAGTATACACCAAAGTCTTGAGATATATTGTTTGAAGAATGAAAAGGAAGCTAGTTAGGGCTTGATCTTAGTGAGTAGGAAAGCATTCTGACCAGAGACATGGCTGGGGAGGTTATCAGTGGTTGGTATTTCAGGACCTTATTAAAGCTTTTGTATTTTCTTTTAAGTTAATGAAAGACAGGTGGTATTATTTACAGAGACCAGGAACATTGGAAAAGGGGCCGATCTCTTTTGGTGGGATAAAAAGATTAAGTCCCATTTTTGACATGTTGAGTTTGCTACGCCTATAAGAAATCAAATGTCAACTAAGCATATAAGTATTTTGTACATATTTGGAGCTCAAAAGAGAGGTTGTGACAAGAGGTAAAAAAAAAAAAAAGAGCCTGGGAAGGAAGAGCCACAAAGTCAGAAGGAAAACTAGGGAGTTTCAAATGTACAGAGTGGTCAACTCAGTCAAATATCGATGTCAAAACATCAAGAAAGATGAGAACTGAAAAGCATCTACTAGATTTAGCAACACGGAAGTCAACAGGAACTGCTTAAGCAAGAGATATTTCAGTGCAGTGATGAGGACTGAAGCTGTGGAAAACTGAATGGGAAGTGAGAAAGTGGAGTAGACAGCTCTTTGGAGAAGCTTGACTTTGTTGAGAACAGACAGAGATCAGTAACAGGAAGAAAGATGGGAACAAAAAAATTATTTTAGGTGGGAGTTAATAAAGTATCTTTGAACACTTATATATAATAAAGGTCCTATAGAGAGGTGGGATGAGATGGGAAGCAGAGCATGTACAAAGGATCTGGGCTTTGTTAGCATGAGGGCTACTTTTCCATTGTAGTTAAAGGGGAGAGGGAGAAGATAATCACAGATGCAAGATGGGGTAATGTCTGTCTGAGGGCTATCATTGATGAGATATCAGGCAAGATCATCCTCAAGAGAATGAAGTGAAGAAGTGCGGGAAGGTAAGTTTGGTGAATTAGAAGAAAGGAAAAAAAGCAAAACTAGTTCTTGCAGAAAGAGCAAACTTACCAGAGAAACATAAGAAGACTTTTGCAGTGTTTAATGCCAAGTCGATAATTTGTCATAAATGTATAAGCATTGCCCAAGTTTTATGACTCTGGAATTTTCTCTATCAACCTTTCAATTGCAACCACAGATGATGGGAGTGGTAGGTTTCATCCAGTGTTGTATTTTACTGGTGTAAAAAAGAAGGGAAAGAAAAGAGCATTAACAGCATTTTCAAAGGGTTAGTAGTAATGATGAACCATCAGATATATTACGAGTAAGGAGAAAGTGAGGTAGGAGGGAACTGAGAGATAGAAAATGAAGATGTCAATGGAGATCTTAATGAAATAGAAGGCCTGTTTCAGCAAAACTATGTGAGCAAGTGAAGTGGAAGAACAGGAAGTTGTGTTGGAGAGTGGGATATCTGAATTAGCGTTTTCAAAGAGGATGCAGATTCTTATACAACAAGGTAGTTCTAGCGTGTGACTGGGAATGAATGGGTGGCTGAAGCAGAATGGAGAGGAGTAGGTTTCTTGTTCTCTAGCAAAGGGAAAATCGGAGCCCCAAAAATGTTCCCTTATGGGTGGTAAAAGATGCCCTTGGCAATTTACATTTTGCCTGCCAGTCATTTTACATTTGCTTTAAGTGGGTGGCAGCAAGTATCTTTGTTCCTAGGTGTCTGGGCCAGGTCCCTTCTGCAGCATACTTCAGATTATGCAGAAGATTGTTCCAATTTATAATTTCCTATGAAAACCCTGACATGATGAGTCATCTGCCTGGTTTCCTACTTTGGGTCCTTTGAAATCTGTGTTCCAAATCTTTCTGTTCCTTCATGACTGACTTTTTGCTCTTTCATTCCCCGAATTGACCTGTTTTGCAAAAATTGAAAAACAGTGGCACAAATTCCTGTTCTTTTTAAAAATTTATCACAACATGTACAATTTCAGTATTAAAATGGTTCCTGCAGAATTTCTGGGAATTCATTTTCTTCCTTTGCTTAGCATAAACCAAACCCACTGCAGACTGGTGGGCATTCTGGCAATAAAGTATAGGATTCGGCATTCAGAGACATTTCTCTGAGCCAGCAGAGAAAGTCACAGAACTTGAACTCTTCCTGAAATCTTGTTTTACAAGCTCACAAGTGCCAATGCCTGGCTCACCATTTCATTAATTTTACTAATTTTCCCTTGACACTAGAACTTGTTTCCCCATTTGAGGCCATAATAAAATCCTTCCCTATTTCTTCCTGAAAGTAGCCTTAGAAGAAAATGTCAGTAGGATTCACGGTGCCTGAGTGCCATGGCTTTGGTAAGCCCTGAGTCTGATCTCTACCTCAATCTACTTTCTTCTCTTGTGATTCTTCTCACATTCATGGTTTTTCTTTTGTCCCTCCTCTGCTCTTTCTGATACTTAATTCCACTGCTACATTTATGTATACATTCAGCATCTTTAAGCAGTTGCTCTCATATCATCCTTAAGTGGCTAGTTTAGATGGTTTCATGTCAGACTAGTTTCTCTGTCTTGGCTGGAATTCTCCCCAAGGGCAGAATCCGTGTCATCCATATTTTGCATCCCCATACACGATACAAACTGGAGGCAAACTGAATAGGACCTTTATTATCTCACTTTCTTATAAATGTGCCCTCTGCTTTAGGAAAAAGAATCACATTATTAGAAAACTAGTTCACACCAGGGATTTAGATAAACTCACAAATGTGAAACCCTCTGTCTGTTTTAGCCTCATTTCATAGTAAACCTAATTAACACCTTGTTCCTTTTCCTTTCCTGCATCAATAATAATTAATAGGGAATGTAGTCAATTTCCTACTTGAGAAACTAACACTTACTCTGGCTTCATTACTAGCCCTTTGTTTTACCCATTTGTGCTGTCCAGTCACACTTGCCTGGGGCTTAAAAATGGAGAGGAAGCTTCTGGGTTTCACGCGGCAGAAGCTAGAAAATTCTGTGGCTGTACACAATAGCCCTATCTGCTCTTGCAACTTTTTTGAAGACTATTATAAATGCATAGAATAAATAATACCATCATTTATAAGCTTGTCTAGATGGAGGACAGGGACTGCTGGCCTCCTCTTTCTATTCCCTACAGACTACTCAGAAGGGCTTCAATAAATTCAAATTCACTTCAACCCGTATTTATTGAATACTCACCAGATGCTAGGTACAGTTTTAAGGCCTTAGACACAAGACTGAGTAATAGAAGTAAGAGTCTTGCCTTCACTAAGCTCTCAGTCTAATGAAGGAGACAGGTAAGCAACATGGTAAGTACTCTGATAATGCAAACCACAGCGTGCCTTGGGAACACAGAAGACAGGCATTTGATCTAGTCATGGAGAGGTAATGGGTACAGAAATCTTTCAGTAAGAAACTGTACAAAATCTATGAATCTGTACTAACCTAACTCGGGCTCTACCAACAAAACTGTGTGACCTTAGGATGTCATGTAAACTCTGGGTGTCTGTCCTCTCACTGGTCAAAGCAGGCCAATAATATTCTCTCTGAAGGAATTAAGGGAAGGAAGGGATATGAAAGTGCTTAGGAAAATTAATGCCAATTTATTTTGTTATTACGAATGGTACTTACCTAAACTGGTAGGAACATAATGAATGCATCCCAGGCTCAGTAGTCAGATATTTATGGATTCAAAGCCTGGTTCAGCCAGTGGGCAAATATGGGCAAGTTACTTAATCTCTCTAAGCCTCATTTTCCTTTTTTTAAAAAAAAATTGTTAATGTTTATTTATTTTTTAGAGAGAGAGAGACAGAGACAGAGCGTGAGCGGGGGAGGGGCAGAGAGAGGGAGACAGAATCTGAAGCAGGCTCCAGGTTCTGAGCTGTCAGCACAGAGCTTGACGTGGGGCTGGAATTCACAAAATGCAAGGTCATGACTTGAGCCAAGGTTGGAAGCCTAACCTACTAAGCCACCCAGGTGCCCCTCATTTTACTTATTTATAAAATAAGACCTCATAGGATTGTTGTGAAGATTAAATGAAATAATGTGTGTAAGCTGCCACATACTATCATTCAATGACTGTTGGATAATATTGATGATGATGATGCTTATGATGGGAATGATTATAATGATGTAAAGTAATAAGTGTAGTGCTTGGCACATAACAGTTATTATAATTATTAATGTTGGTGAGATGGGGTCCTTGATAGTACTTCGGTAGTTTTATTCTGTCTGTGGCCAGTGGCTGTATCTTAAACTCTAGCTGTCCATCATTTAATACTTTCTCATAGCCAATAAGGAGACAGGAATCCTCCAGAATTCTACCCTCTATTATTCTCTTACTATACCTGCTAAGCAATTACCAACACTCTGATTCCTTCCATCAACATCTTTCTGTACATTAGTCATGAGTTTTCATCTTTAACTATGTCTCTGCCTATCTCAGTAGTTCCCAAAAGTTGGTACCCATGAGAACCACCTAGAGATGTTATAAAACTCAATGCCAAAGTTGTACACAATACTAAGTAAATAATAATAACGAAGCCTCATTGTTTTAAAAGACACCCCAAGTGATTCCAGTGTGGCAAAGTTAGGGAACCACTGACCTAGGTCCAGGTGCCTCCTTACAACTTTCTGCTACAAATCTGGATGTCTCTTCAAATTAAATGCCAGAGGCCGGCTCCAGTTGGGGTCCAGGGGTCCCTGAAGGATGGACAGCGTTGGCGAGGGAGGGATGAGAGCCACGAGATTCTTTCTGTCACCAGGCAGGCATCTCTGCTCTGATTGGGGCTCAACTTCATTTTATAATTAAGTGTTTGGGGGACCGCACAGAAGTGGCATTTGCCTTAGACAATGATTTCTGATGACAAACTTCTTTGATATGTAAGAATTTCCCAGAACATAGATTTGTAGAAGACTCCTGAATAACTTTTATCAATAGTGATTGAGGTAGGTGATTTAGATGCATATCCTATGGGGAAGGAAGGCATCTTTAGCATAGAAGACAAAGTTTTTAGCATAAAAAGGGTGAGGTTACTTCTTTGTGAGCAGGGGTCAAAAGCTTGTTTAAGGAGAAGTATTAAGAAAAACAGGTCTTTCAGGAAACACCTTTGCTCCCATAATCACAAAAGAAGAAGTTCCTCAATAGGTTCCTTCACAGGGAGCAATCAGCATATTCAAGTCACTCCCAATACTGAGAATACTGATCAAGCATCAGGCTGTGCTCCAAGCAGAAACAAGTGGGTGGGGGTGGATCTCTGTCCTTAACTCTAAATTAGGCTCTTTGTCTTGGGGCCAGGCTCAGTTGTAACTCCTGGGTTCTTAACCCCCTTTATTATCTAAGTCTTGAATCTGCAAGGCCCATAGGAAGAGCCTTTTGACAATCATCCACAATGCTTTCATCTGAAGTCTCTTTTGAAAAGGCAGGAATATGCTTTTCCTTATGAGCAATCTGTGTGGGGAATATTGTTCTGATCTGGAATATTGTGAGGCCTGGTCAATACCAGCAGCCTCATTTCCAACATGAGCCAGTAGTAGCAGAAGGAGATACCAGTTTTGATTTCTCATGGCAGAAGCTGTGCAAACTCTGCCATTTCCTCACTGTGTCTTTCATCCAGTGAGGCCAGTGCAGCTCCCAGCAACTAAACTCTCCCAAGGTTCATCTTATTATCTCTCCCCCAACAATCTGGTATTTCTCTCAAGTGCCATATTTCTATATGTTACCCGGGCCTCAAATTTAGAAGTTATCGATCAGCTGAACAACTACTATAGATGATACTTCTGATATAGAAATCATTTTGATCTCTTTTTCTACTTCCTTTACCATCAGGTTCACTCAGGGTCCCATTACCCCATTACATATCATTTAAGTAATCACAAGATGCTGGAATCACAAATTTTACAGAGCTTAGGGCATAAACGTCAGTGCATAAGACAAACACTTGAAAACGATCTTAAGAACACATCACTTTGGAAACAGACATCATGTTGCAAATGATCCAGTGCAACCAATAGTTGCTTTAGGATTGGAATGGCTCACTCCTCTTTTGAGCACTAGATAAAGTAATTGTCTTGAGTTGAGGAGCAATGTTACACCAAAACAAAATGCGTATGTTTTAATTATAGAATCATGCTTAGCATGGTGAGATACTTATGATATGAGAGGCCCAGAAGAACTGAGAGACCTGCCGAGGAAGCAGATTACTCATGCTCCCCTCTCATGCTCACTGCAGGGTATACATTTCTTGAGTCAAATGGTGTACAAAAAATATCATAATGTTTTCAAAATGTTATTTTCCTTTTTCCATCGAGTTTATATAATTAAATATGTATAAGTTAAAGGTAGGCACACACACACACACGTGTGTGTGTGTGTGTATGTGTGTGTGTGTGATGTGCTTCCACATATTTCTTTTCAACTCTAATCCACTCTGCTGCCAGGCTAACCATCCTAAAGCACAGTCACATCATATGACTTTCCAGTTCAAAAGTCCTCAGTGGCACGCCATAACTTAATGTATTGAGTCAACATTCTTCAGTCCATCACTCTGAGAATTCTATGATCTGGTTCTGAGCCTGCCCTTGTAGGCTTACCAACCACTACCCTTCTTCATGGATCATGTGCCTCAGTCAGCCTGAAGTATTTACTTTCATTTGCCACCTTGATACTTTTCTTTGTGCTATTTATTCCCTTTGCCTACAATATTTCACCACTGTTCTATCTAGACCAGATGAAATACTATTTTTTCTTCAAGACTTAGTTTGAATGGAAATTTGGAAACTTTTCTGAATTCCTTCCCATCATTTCAATACGTGTGTACACACACATGCGTGCACACATGCGTGTGCGCACACACGCACACAGAGTTTTTTCTGGAGAACCATATTTTCTTCATATGACCCATATCACTGACTACAGAACTGTATCACACGTATTAGACATCCAGTGAATAAATAAGAAATTAAAGCATTATAATTAAACAAAAAAACCCTTCATGATTCCTCCTCCTCTCTTTCCCTGACCTCTGCCAGTTATTATGCAGTGTCTTTCAGTGTTATTTTAACAACCATGTTGGTAGTTCCTTTATGAGATGACTCAGATTTTTAGAAAAAATGGAAACTCAAAGCACAGCAATTATATGAAGCATTGAGGATGGGGTAGAAGAGAAACTAATTAAAGTTAATTTAATTATAGCATAAGAAAGAACTTGACTTAAATACCACCATTATGCCCAAATATGCTGAATCATTTTGAAGGAAATTTGAGCATTGAACACCCTTCCTTTGCTTTGCCCAATGGGAATGGTCATGCTCATGTAGGTAAAGGGCTATATGATATATGGGCCAATTTACTCCTGAGAGTAAATGGGAGAAAAAAGAAATGCATGCTGGCACAGTCATCTTCCAGTTTGGAACTCTGAGACACTTTTACATGACATTTGCAAATGTGCATTGGATTTTCTTTACCAAAACTGCCTCATGCACAAATACTGCTGGGACAGGGTGTAATATCCAAGCATCTGAGAAGCCTCCAGATGCCCTGATGGAAGTAAAATGCTCAATGAGTATCTTATCTGTCTCATTAGTATAATTTGCTGCATTGATGTCAGTGCTGAGTAGAAGTAGAAAAGTAAAGAACAGGCCTGAGAGAGACAGATAACCAAAACCTGGCCTAGGAAGAAAAAGTAAATTCAGGGGTTTGGTCAGAGTCATATACCTCAGTAGGAACAGAAACCATCAAGACTGAGTTGGCAAAGGCCATGTAAATACATAGGTGTTACAAGGAAATGAATCCAAACCAGATGATTGAGAGATGTGCTTCTCTGCTATGAGTACATCTCCAGAAAGCCTTGAAGGCATGGCTCTCAATGCTTGGACATGTGTTTTCTCTCAATAGAAGGAATAAGGAGAATGCTGTAAAGGAACTCAGTTGGGTAATAACTATAGTGTCTCTGTAATCTGACTAACAGTGTCTTTATTACAAGTCTTTATTACAAGATTCAAGATGTTGTCTTTGAACATCTTGAATCTTGGCTAACAAAGATGTTCTAAATGTTCTCATGAGGGAAGTGGTTTTAAAAGGGCATAGCCTAGGGGCACCTGGGTGGCTGTCAGTTAAGTGTCTGACTCCTGATTTTGGCTCAGGTCATGATCTCACAGTTCGTGACATCAAGCCCCATGCCTGGCTCTGCACCAATGGCGTGGAACTTGCCTGATATTCTCTCTCTCCCTCTCTTTCTGTTTTCCTCTCTCTCCCCCTCTCTCTGCCCTGAGCCCACTCTCACTCTCTCTCCAAATACACAAGTAAACATTAAAAAAAAAAAAAGCACAGACTATCATGATATCAAAAAAGCAGAGGTTTTTAATGGATAGACAAATGAATCAGTGATGGAATCATTTTCTTTATTATTGTATTGCAGTACTGGCATTGGGTGCAACTATTCCAACCACAGCAGAGCAGTTTCATCACTCAATCTACAGTTTGACTGAGGCTGAGTATCTTAATGATTAGAGTATGATGATAATGAGATCAAGAATACATATCTCCACATAAGATTTACTTTCTACTGTGGTCACAGATTTCAGCCCTAATCTTGACCGATCTCTGGAAAAATATACTGATGATCATCATGGAGAATAGTTGAGATAACATGAGATGTTTCACAATGGCACATTCTTACAACTTCAGAAATACCTTAAGATATATGACTTGCAGAGGGGAGAGCCTATATTAGTCAGGATAGGCTAAGTACGTTGCAGTAACAAACAAGATCACAAATATCAGTGGCTTAACATAACAAAAGTTTATTTCTTGTTTAGACAGAGTCCACTATGGATCCTAGATGACTTGTAAAGGTATTTGTCCCCCATATGATGACTCTGCAATTCAGGTGATTGATCTTTTGGCCTTGCCTTCTCAAGGCCTCCTTCATGAGTGCCAAGGCAGAGAAGAAGAGGTACTGGAGAATTACACATGACTTTTAATTGCTTCAGACCAGAAGTCATAGGGTATTATTGCTCATATTTTATTTTCACATGGCTCTACCCTATTACATAAAAGCTGAGAAATGCAGTCTTCCCCTTCTCTATTCAGAAAGAGAAGATAAGATCGTGGTGAACAGTAGGATAGCAGACACATGCATTGTCCCATGTAACATTCTCACAGCCCATCTGATTTCAGCACAGCTATAATAGACAGTTTATCTCACCCCAAGCCCTCTATAGAGCCTCTCTACTTTTGCACCTCAGAGCTATCTCCAAAATGCTGGAAGGCTACTCAACTCACAGAAAGGTATAGACTGGGAAGGTGATGAAGTTAAAGTGCTTGAGGATAACCCTTAACAAGCGGAGGAAAGGAGGTCAGTGGACACAAGTTCCAACCATCCAATCCTTCAGAGTGAAATTTCTGAGGTACTTTCTAAATGATTTCTTTAAAGGTCTCCAAAGGGATTGAGTCCATCTTGATCATAGGGTAACAAACTCAATAGCATACACTTTATTGGCTTTTCTCCCTTCTCTGTCTTACTTATATTACTTAGGATCACTTCCCACCTAAGGCATCTGTATCCATGTTCTTTCTCCAGGCTCTTCTATCAGGATTATCCACATTAAGACAACTAGTGATGTCTACCACAGAGCTAGTGCTTCATGGAATGGATTGGGGGCCAGGAGGCTTATGTTCAATCTGAGTCCACCATTCACTAAACTGTATGACCTTGGGGATGTTAATTCTCATGACATAGTTTTTTCCCCAGTCTTTACAATGAATTCTTCAGACTAGCAAATATGTACCATTTCCAAATCTGATACCCATAATTTTTTATTAAATTCTGGCTCTGTTAAAGATTATTAAAACAATCATGGGGATCAGTGATTCTTCATCATCAAAGAATAAAGAGGATATTCTTTTAAATATTAGCCAGAGGGTTTCCAATTAGATCCAAGAAAAGGCTGCTTGAATATAGAATTCTTTACTACTGACTTTTAACATCAAGATTACTACATATATCTGAAAGTTTCTAACTAGGTGACTCTTAAGCACTCTCCTATTTTGGTTCTATGAAGCTTTTGGAGCTGTGGTGAACATCATTCACTGACAGATTTAATGATTTGGTTACCTTGTAATGGCCTCTCCATCCCTCTTTTTTGAGGAAATCAAAGAGGCAAATATCAATAAATAACTTCGTATCAAAGACTTGGTTGAAATGACATTCCAGGGGAAATCCATGCTTAGCTCCTGTTCTTATATTAATACAATTACCTGACATTCAATAAACATTTACTGTATGGCAGATATTGGGATAAACACTTAATATCAGTTATATTATTTAATGTTCAAAAGGACAAATGAAATGAACACTAATAGAAGATACATACTCCACTGGTGAGAAAACTAAGGCGCAGACAGGTTAAGTGTATCTTCCCAGGATCACAAAGCTAGTGAGTGGCATAGCAAGAACTCAAAACAAGGTGTGTCTAATTTTATTGCTTGAGCATCTAACTATATTGCCACATCATCTTGCCACTGTAATCACTGATGTTTTCAGGATAAAACTTAAGGTCTTACATGACCATCAACAACAAGAAAAGAACAAAAGAAAAAGCAATCACTTCTTTTGATCTCTACTTATTGAGGCAGGAATGTACACCAAAGAATTTGGAATGAGGAGAAATGAGGGTAATTTCTATTTTCTACTCACAGCCTTTTGACTATTTGTAGGATCACTCTACTGATGTGAAACTGCTTCAAAATTGTAATGACTTGGAGTTGGGGTTAACCTTGGAAAACATTTCCAAAGCTTTCAAGAAAACGTTCTTCAAGTTCATACAATTATTTAGTCTTTCAGTAAATATACTTTCATGTTCAAATTCTCAGACCTACTTATATTTCACAAATAGTGAAAAGTAAAAGGATTATTCTTTGTTTACTTAAGAGGTCTAAAAATATAAATAAACAAAGAGAAATTCACTGAATGTATTTGCTTTTAGGTTTTACATCATACAACTATAGCATGGGCTGATGCTCTTACCTTCTTTGGACCCATATTCTGGAAAGAAGGAATCATGTGCTGATCAGGTTGTCTGAGGAAAGAGTGGTTGGATGAGGCTACTTAGAAGCCGACTTTTTCTGGTCTTACAGAGACCTGTCTACATAGAAAACCACCCTTTTATGAATTCTCTGGAAAGAAGTGTGAATGCCTTATTTCTATACTAGAAGCTGGCTGGTTGTGTGTGTCCTTGTTTTCAAGACTGTTGAGAAGGCATTGCATTTTGAGCCTGTCTGGTGTCCACAAGAGAGAGTTGGTTGAGATGTTTGTGTAAGTACTTTGAAAGTGTAAATTTACATGTATAAATGTTAGTCATGGTTTTTCTTTCTTTTGGTAAGAACAATTTTCCCTCTCTTTTGACATATTATGTACATAAGAAAAGTCCCAGATTTTGGTGGAACGGTAAATGTCCCTTCAACTTTTAAAGAGCATCTTCTTTAGGAAAGTATTGAATCAGTAGCACTGTAGAAATAATTTTTTTTAAAAAGGCATAGCAAAGACAGACATCTTTCACGGCCAGTAAAATTGGAGTCTTTTATCTTTTTATGGTCAATTTCCATTTAAATGGAGAGACCCTTTAGTGCTGATCTAGGTGTTGGGGGAAATGGTGTCTGCATCCTGAATAATAAACATCGGGGGAAATGTCAGTTTTTCAGCCCACTGGCACATTTTGTTGCTATGACAACAGAATGCAAAGTGTTCTCTTAAAGAGAAACAGGACAATTTGTTGGGGATTAAAGCAACACTCACCTAACATACTATATTTAAATATAATCTTAGATTCATAAATACCAAGGATATACTGAAAAGGATTTAGAGTTCTTTGATTTTTGAGATGTAATTATGCCATGCTGAGGGTAGTGAGAAGAAGCATTAAGAACTTCTCTGTCTCCATTTCCTCTTAGAACCCACAGAACCACAGCCATTAGTAGGCCCATCTGGTGTGGAACCAGAAATTGGCACCAAATGGAGGTAGACATTTAAGCAGGCTGTGTTTTAACATTCTCACTGCATACATAATTTTTTTTATCTGAGCCCATGTTAATTATTTTTTAAACCATTAAACTCCACTAAACTGAACATTAAAATTTTCCATGTTACGAGTGGCACCTGCTTACCTGTTAAGAGACATAATGCTGAATGATGGTTATGGAGATTCCCCATTTAAAATTCTGTAAATGTAGAGGATAAGAATTTCCCAGTGGTGGAGGATATATTCTATTGATTTATTGCAGCTCAGGTGGGGTTCAGATGTTTGATCTTAACACTATCAGTTCAGAATTGTCCTTGGAGAGCTTTTGCTTCCATAACCAGATAAGATGTTTGTTAGCCCATGGCAGATACCACTTAATTGATCATGGCACTCTTTTATGCCAAGCCTGGAAGCAGTTTCAGCATCCTTCTCAACACAGTGCTCCCGGCAGCAGCAGCAGCCACTATCTATTTTTTGGAATTAGCACAAGATGAAACCAATTTGCTAGCTCTGCTTGATCCCATGAAACAACTCTAACTTCTGTATCTCATTCTGGGTTTGGAGACTCAAAAAGTCAGCTCAAGCCCTCCTTCTTCCAGTAGGTTTTCCTAATTGTTCCAGTCTCGACTCAATTTTCTTCATTGGACAATCTTGTTGTCTTTCTAGTTAGTATCACATATTTTAGTCCTTACTTATAACATGGATTTAATTCTCTCCACAAATATATATTTGGGAGGCTTTCCAAATGACAACTGGAGCAGAGCTTTTATCAACACTGTGATTTACGCTTCCTTCTAACTGGTCATGAAACTAGAATGTCAAGATGGCTGATTTTCTATCCACAGCCCTAGAGGTCACTGGCTATTAGAGAAGAGGAAAAAGAAAGGGTTGAGCGAGGCCTTTTTTGTTTGGCTTGGTGCCTATGATCAAATGAAGAAGTAGTTAGAGTTTTTCTTTGGTGTTCTACAAGAACCCATTATCCCATTTCCATATATGGGACCCCATTCTTCTTATCACAGAAGAAAAGTATCTCTTAAATAAATTGTGACACAGAATTTCATGTTACTCTTCTGGAGGTATTTTCATTTCTAAATGGATGTCTTGAGGAAAAAATACTTAACCCAAAGAATATATCTTCAGTGAAAGATTTCCAGGTACTATGATTCCTTGGAGGTATAGAGGAGAAAATATTTGGGGGCAGGATGGCCCAAATCATGACATTTGAATAACCACCTACTCTAACTATAGATAAGACTCATACTGGTAAGTGGATGGCAGCTCTACTCATTCAATTTGGTCTAGGTTGGCATAATTCCAACAGCATCCTCTATGGGTTGGCCACCTGCATTTGGTTATTGAGAGCTGTTGTCATGTGTTGAACCGATGGGGAAAGTTGCTATTGAATTGTCACTGATCACACTGAAGTGACCACTGATGTGGCCATGGAAACAGATTCATTACCCCAGTTTGCAACTAGTCATATATATTAGTCTAGAAAAATAAAACTATATGCCAGGTGATCAGACCTCAAAAGTACTGCTTCCTTGGTATTTCTTCAAGTACAGCCAACCCTATACAAAATTATAAAGATAGTTTGTCAGAGGAAGCTCTAGATTCCCTAAGCTCCTCCATTTTGGAGACATCTCTTTGGCTCTCAGGGGCTCAAGCACTTGCCCCTCTTTTCATTAGCAAGCCTGCTTCTCTTCCTTCACCCTAGGTGTCAGTCACTGAAACAACATAGACGGGTATTTCTCAAGCTGGTATTCTTTGGAACAAATTTGCTAAAGTTCCTGTGGAGTGATACGTTTAGGCAACCTGTGTTTCCATAGTACCTCTTGGAACTTTGCCATGCATTTTAACACATTAAAAGCTTGGAAAAGTTCAACATAGAAGAAATCTGTTTAGCTTTGTTTCATCCAGCATCTTGCCAAACTAATTTAACCCTTTTGTTAGATAATAATCCTTTAAAAATCCTTCAGTATTAATGTTATATGGACCAAAATTTGGAGAATTTTGGCCCACCTAGTGTGTTCTTCAGGGTTTCTTTCCTTCTTTTTTTTTTTTTTTTCTTGTTGACTGGTTATAAAGCATTAAAAGAAAAAAATTCATAAGGGTAGATTTTTAGCACTTCTCCAGGCATTGAAGTAATATTCTTCTCTTTCATCTTTTTTAAAAGTTACTCTTTTTTTAACCATCAAAACCTTCCCAATGACCATTAATCTTTGATAATATAAGACTACAATGTTTGAGGAATAGCATAATATAATAGAAGTTATATAGGCTTTGAAATTAGACAACCTCACCTTTAAATACAGTTAATTCACTAATTAGTTATCTTTTGCAACTAAATTAGTGTTTTTATCACCTCATTTTCTTTACCTGTGAAATGGGTGTTTGTTTTGAGGATTAAATGATATAAAACACATAAAGTTCTTAGCAAAGTGAATATTTAAATTCCACCTCCCTCTCTTCCCATCTTCATTGCATGAGTCAGTTTAACCCTTCCTACAAGTATGCTCTACCAGAAAGGAGTATCCTGTAAACTCCGTGTATTTTCACTAACACATTGCTAAATTTTAAAATGAAATTTTTACCTTTTTCCAAACTAAAAGGGCAACATTTCCCATGTGTTGTTATGTGTATATAAAATGCCACCCTTTTTGTTTTTGTACTATTAAATTCCAAGCCTCAAAAACTAGTAAGTTGTTATGACCTTGCCAAGCAATAGCTCAAGATCTCGCTATTAAATGTGGGATGCCTCACATACCATCCCAAAATACTGGCTTTAGCAAAGAATGAATTATTAAACGTCAAATTGTTATTTCCCGTGACAGTTTGCAAATGGACTGGGTCTGCACTAACAAGTAGTGAAATGTGCCTCCAGCCGCCTCGCAGCTGTGGAAGAAACGGATCGCGACTCCAGTGGACTCATTTTACCTGGCAGCAGAGCGCTGGAAGGCTCGCCCATCTGTCAACACACATTTCTCTTCCAATCTCCTCGAGCCCCTTCTCGAATTCTTTCTCATTTAAAGAGAAAATCAAGAGCTATTCAAAGTAGTAGCTTTGTATAAGGACATCCCAAGTACAGTCAGCTCTAGATAGTTTACTTCCAGGGTGTCCATGCTGTCAATTAAAACCATTTGACTCTATTCTCTTAACTTGCCAACATTAACTTTCCTGTTTCACCCTCCAAATGAGCATATTGAAAAATAACAGAGTCATTAGTTAAATGAGTTATGAGCCAAACAGCATCTAATATTTCCAAGCAAAGACCAAGCCAATTTCTGTTTGTATTTCAAATAAGAAGGAAAATAATTTCTAAGATCAAGTTAAATCCTTCATGATATGCATTGATGAGAAAGTTTTCCTGGGGTATGGGTCCTCCCTCTGTAATGTGTGACATTATCACTTACTCATGGCTTTCAAATGGTATGAATAATGGTTGACATTTTATTAAATATGAGCAAATGATTGCCCAGATTAGTCTTGTTAATCGGGACCACCTGGGATGAAATTGTCAATTGTTAACTGTCATAAACATCGCCCTGTAAAATTCCCTGTAGCTGTAGGCAGAAATATTTAATAGGTGACTACTGAAATACATCCTTATTAACATAATCTTCCCACCACTCTTTCTGAGTAGGGAGTGAACTAAGAGGTTTAGTTCAAGCACCATTTGGTGGTAATATATCATTGTGGGCATTTTAAGATTACTTCTATTCATGGAGTGGAGATGTTTAGCTTATTCAATATCATTGCAGCTTCTCAGCTATCATCCAAGAACTTGGGAAAGATAGAAAGACAGGAAGGAAGGATGGAAGAAAGGAAGTAGGGAAGAGAGGGAGGGAGGAAGGGAGGAAACAGGAAGGAAGGGAGGGAGAAAGAAAATGAGTGGCCAAGAGTATTGTATCGTACATTTGCTTGCTAAGATTGTGAGTCCTTGAGTAGCTGCAGATCACCTGCTAACAGCATGTTCAAAGTTATACCACTCTGCAGAAGAAGCTCAGAGAAAGGAAGCACACGTGAATGTTGCTAATCATCAGGAATGTTTAAAGGGAGAGCTAGCGAAGTCAATTTTAAAAAAATCTGAATATAGTTGACACACAATGTTACATTAGTTTTAAATGTACAGCATAGTGATTCAACAAGTTTATACATTATGCTGTGCTCATCACAAGTGTAGCTACCATCTGTCACTATACAATGCTATTACAATACCATCGACTATATTCTCTCTCTTAGCAAAATTATTTTGCCAATAGAGCTATCATTCTCTGTTACCAACAATGTCCATGTGGATTGTTTCTTACCTTCCTCTGGTAACTTTTATGATGGATGTCGATTGGCAGCAAGTGCTTTTGGAAGCATGAAAATATACAGATGTACAAACTTCTGTAGGATCAAGAGGTACTCAGCAATTTGTTACTTTACTTTCATCACCCATCTTTCTTTCTTTAGCTACATCTATTTGTTAGCCTTTCAGTTAACAAGGCATATAATAAATAGTAAAGAAAGTAAGCTAGTACTTCTAGCTTTGCTAGCTGACATAATAAGAATACTTACAAAGGACTATAGGGCCTGAAGTCACAATGAATGCAAAAAATGAGTGGGGCTTTATAGAAGCTGCATAGATCTCCATCAAGGATATAGGGGTTTCTAATATCTAAATCTTCTTTGATGTCGGCAAAGGTAGTGGAGTGATGACCTCCAAAAATTCTCTCTTCTATAAAATCAATAAGAGCACTGACAAACATCGTCAGGATCAACTTTTGCTAAACTCTGAGGATTAACCAAAGGTGTGCAGTAATCCAGAGGGCACTTACACAGGAAATGGCTTAATCTCCACAAGAACAACATGCTTTGTGGCATTTTATTGTGCCCTATTCCCATCCCATTCTCTCCAACTCTGTGGTAACATTGAAGACAAATGGCTTGCAATCACAGTGAAAACTAGCAGCTTAGTTGCCCCTTGAGGGAACAGAATAGGATTGCAGCTTCTCCAGAACCTCAATTCCAAAATATTAACATTACTTCAATTGTCTGGAGATTCCCTGGAAGATTCCACTCACAAGACTGACTTTATATGACCTGACACAGACCTCTCCCAATAAAAACAGTCTTTTACCCAGGCATGTTTGTGGAAAACAATCAGAAGCAATTAATGAACACCATGGTTTCCTGAGGCAGTGGATGCCAGCTGGGTCAAACAATACCCTATCAAAACGCTTAAAAGAAAAAGCTGGGAAATGAGATGTTTATAAGAATCTTTAAAAAATCCCCAACATATTCCTGGGAGTCTAGAAGGTCACAAGCATGTGTAGGGCTGTAAACATGCCTATGACAAAACCAAAAAGGGTCTAAGCTCTCACCTCTGGCTAATCGTGGGGCTTTGAATAAGCAAGAAGTGAAGACAAAGGTGGAATTGTAAACCGCCTGGGTGTGTATTGAAAATAAGTCCAGGGGCACCTGGGTGGCTCCGTTTGTTAAGCATCTGACCCCGGCTCAGGTCATGATCTCTCAGTTTATGAGTTTGAGCCCTGCGTCAGGCTCTCTGCTGACAGCTCAGAGCCTGGAGCCTGCTTTGGATTCTGTGTCTGCCACTCTCCCACTTGTTCTCTGTCTGTCTCTGTCTCTCAAAAACAAATAAATGTAAAAAAAAAAAAAGCCCAAATATGTACATGGCAAAGTCTGGGAGACATATTATTAGTTCCAGGCTTTTGAGGAAATTTTTATACAATCATTATTTGACCGCTTAGCTAACTAAGCAGAAGTATCAGCAACTACATATGACAAAGAACACATAATTTACAGAATTAGTTCATAAAAGTTAGAAGAAAATAAACAACAACAAAACAGCCATAAAACCAAAACCCTCAGGAAGAGACAGTCTAACATCTAGAGTTGCCATATTACAATATTCAAAGTGTCCAGTTTTCAAAAGAACATCACAAGATATGCAAAGAAACAAGAAAGAATGGTCTATACATAGGGGAAGAAAACAGTCAATAGAATTTGTTCCAGATCTTAGGATTGTTATACAAACACTTTAAATCAACAATTTTAAATATGCTCAAAGAATTACAGGAAGTCATGTTTAAAGAACTAAAGGAAAATGTGAGAACAATGTCTCACCAAATAGAGACTACCATGAGGCAGATATAAATAAGGAAAACAATAACTTGATAGAGTTTTTCAGAGTTGAAAAGTAACAATAGCTGAAATAAAATATTCACTAGAGAAGCTTAGCAGATTTGAAAAGACAGAACCATCAGAAAAGCTGAGATAAGTCAGCTGAGATTGTCTTGTCTGAAGAACAGAAAGAAATAAGAATGAATAAAGATGAATAGGCCCTAAGTGACCTTTGAGACACTGTAAAGTATAACAACATAGCCATAATGTAAGTCCAAATAGAGATGAGAGAATGAAAGGGGAAAAAATATTTGAAGAAAAAATGGATGAAACCTTCCCAAATGTACTTAATCTATACATCCAAAAAGCTCAATGAAGTTACAAAAGAATAAACTCAAAGAGATCCATACCTACACACACATCACACTCATTGTTAAAAGAACAAATACAGAGAATCTTGATAGCATGAAGAGATAAAGAATTCATTCCATAGCAAGGACACTCAATATATTAATAGCTGATTTCTCATCATAACCCATGTAGGCCAAAAGACAGTAGGATGATATATTTTCAAAGAGCTCAAAGGAAAAGACTAACCAGGAGTTTTATGCTCAGCAAAACTATCCTTCAAAAGTAAAAGGGAAATTAAGACATTCTCAGATGAACAAACCCGAGTTTGTGGCTAGAAAATCTAGCCTACCCTATGAGAAATGCTAAATTCTTCAGGCTGAAATGAAAGGGCACGAGTGAGTAAAATCTACTCAAGAAATAAAGATCACCATATGGGTAAATATGAATAATAGGATAATGCATTTTTGAGAATTCTTTTTTCTTAGAATTTAAAACACAACTACATAAGGCAACAATTATAGATCTGTATTGATGGGGAAACAGTGCATAAAGATATAAGTTGTATGACAGTAACAGCACAAAGGATAGAAGTAAAGTTTTTTCTTTCTTTTTTTAAACTTTTAATTCCAGGGTAGTTAATACTGTTCTATATTAGTTTCAGATGTACACTATAGTAATCCAACAGTTCCATACATTACTCAGTGCTCATCAAGACAAGTGCACTCCTAATTCCTTTCATCTATTTCACCCATTCTCCCACCTACTTCCCCTCTGCTAACCATCTGTTTGTTCTCTATAGTTAGGAATCTGTTTTCCAGTTTAAAGTTTTTATATACAATTAATACTAAGTTGGTATTAATCTGAAGTAGGTTGGTATTATTGAGATGGTAATTATAATCCCCAGGGTAACCACTAAGGAAGGAATTAAGATATATAAACTTATATATATAAACTTTTATAAAATTGTATTATAACATACATATGCCTATATAAATTGTACGTATATGTATAAGAAACATGGGAATTAAAACGGCACACTAGAAAATATCTATTACAAAAGTGGCAATAATAGAAGAAAAATAAAAGGGTATCTAAAACTAGCAGAAAACTAACAGCAAAATGGCAGATGTAAATCCTCACTCATCAATAATTTCATTATATGAATATGAATTAAAACTCCAATTAAAAGGCAGACATTGGCAAAATGGGCAAGAAACATGATTCAACTATGAGTGGTCTATGAGAGGGAAGGAGGAAGAGAAAGAAGTAGAAGGGAAGGAGGAGCAGGACAGGGCAGGGAAGGGAAGAGAGGGAAAGCAAGGCAAGGCAAGGAAGGGAAAGAAATGCTCAGAGTCTTTGCAGGTTCTGTGTTGGGCCCTCCAAAGCTTTTCCAGGTCATTTATACCAATGCTTTCAGCCTTTACTTACTGGTTTCACTGAGTTGAAAGCACAGGCTCTTATCAAGTCATTTCCCAACTTCCATCTTGTCCTGGCTATGCATTTGGCTTTCTAGATTCCCTAGTATATGTAAAAGGTTTTCAAAAGGTGTCCCCCAAAGTATCTCTCTCCAGGTTTTCTTAACAGGCTGTGTGTCTGATTTTTGCCCCAACAGTAATATTTTGCCCCAGGTCTCCATGGAATAAAAATGAGATAAGATGCCACAATGAAACGTATTAGAGGCTTCCTATTTCATTTGCTTATGTAGTCAAATGACCATTCTCAGGAATCTCTTTGACAGTTTCTATAGTATTGGAAAACTGTAGGAAAGGAAGAAACCTGGGCAAAAGAAACATTAAGAAGGTGATAACTCTTGATGACTATTCTTTTAGGTGGGAAGTAGCAGTAGCTCGTTCTTTTGCCCTTCAAAGTTTTTAAGGAATACCCTTTGCTACTTTTCCACCCTGAGAAAGTTCTGAATCAGACAAAACAAAGGCAAGTGTCTTGCATCAGTCCTTCAGGGAGCCCTCAGACAGGTCAAAACAGAAAAACACAATTATAGCAAGGTCTACTCTGTTCCTTCCAGAACCAGAGACACACACTGGGAGTTTGGGATGCTATCTTCAGGACCACCGTCAAACTGGAAAAGGGTGTGGGGTGAGGGTATGTTAAAAAGTCACAATGCTCTCCTACCATCTTTTTTTTTCTTGATTCAAGATCTGCTGGGTTGCTGTAACCTTTAATTACTTTCCTGAATTCCACATTCTTTTGCTCATTTTCACTGTTTCTGTAGAAGAGTAGGCCCTTAGAGTTTCCTACTCTACATTTTCACTGCTACATGGAGTTGATTTGGTAAGGCTTTAGTAGATTAATTCTTCACAATCAAAAAAGGATAAATGGCTGTTGCCCAAAAAACATGTAAAACTCTCCTTATCCATGTGGAGTAGTAAAAGAAGTGACACAGGAAAGGGGACAGAAGAATTACTTTTGTGGTAATCTCACCACATGGAAATAGGAAAAATGGAGAATAGTATCCTCTTCTAACACTGGGGAAATAGAATACATTTTGATGAAAACTTCATCACACAGGCTTCTAGCTCTTCACTTCTACGCCAAATGTCACCTTCTATTATTAGGTATCGGTAGCAAGGTGTTGATAGGTCTCTGCTCTGAAGAAAAACAATTGTGATGATCTTTATGATGCACAAATGAGAAATTTGTGAATCAGAGAGGTTTAGTGAGTCACTCAAGCTTACCAAGTTAAGAAAATATAGATCTATGAATTTAATTCAGGTTTCTGACCTTAAGAAAATTCACTGTCATATATTGCCTTCATGATTTTTTTAAAAAGTTAAAATACTTAGTCATGTATGGGCTTAAAGAAGAATAACTAAGTATCTCCTTTTGATTACAGAAATTAAATAATGAGAAATTAATTGATAAATTTGCAAATTATATGACATTGTTGAAGACATCAGACAAATTTGAGCAGGAGCTGTAACCGTAGTAGGTGTTGATAATTGTCTACCTAGTATCTGCACATATTCTCCTTTGCTTACAGTATCAGCATTTTCATTCATCATCCTTTCTCTGTGATGTACTCTGGGAGGGAGTTAATGCCTAGCCCTGGGAGTAGCTTAAGCCAGTTAAAACGTTTCGTTATCCTGGCTTGGCCAAATCATTGGTTCTGGGTTTGGCATGTCATCTCAGTGGGTCATTCAGGATGAATTTCAACATTCTTCCTTGAAATTTTAAGTAGGAATATTTTTTTTTCACCTGAGTGGCACTGTATGTGGATTTAAAATCTCAGCCAGTACAGCAATATTACACTCATAAGAGAAACCAGCTTTAGCATCATACTAAGATTATGGCAGGATGGAGAGGCAGAAAGAAACCAGATGCTTCACATGACCGAGACATTGAATCAGACAATTCTGCTGTCTCTGTCTTTCTGAACTTAAAAATCCATTAGCCAATGAATTCTTTAAATATTTTATACCACCTTGGGTTTTCAGTTACCTATAACATAATACATAAACTGATGCAGAAATTTCCAGAAAATAAAGGGGGTAAACTGATGATTTTTATACATAGGACTGAAAATGAAAAACATACTGGTTGATATGTGGTCTACTTGTGGCCTGAGGAACCATATGATATTTCATGCCACAGAACAAATTTCTAACATCCAACACATCTTTACTGAATTCTCTGAGAACATTCTAAAGAGAGTTTCCATCATAACACCCAGTAAAACTTTAACAAATCCTCTTCAGGCATCTATGCACAAAAATCCCACTTATCTCAGCAAAGCAGATGACCATAATCCTTCCACTTTTCTTCATAAATACCTTAGTTTTCCCCCTCAAAACCAGTAGCTGGCATTAGTCTTTTCCGTAATGTCTCACCCTACATTCCCCTTTTCCATTTATACTTTTCTCTTCCCTAAGAAACTCTCAGCTCATTGAACAATTTGGTAAGTTAATCAGTTCGGTTTTAGTCTTTTCATTCATCAATTAACCTGCCCTGCACCACAATGAACTAGGAATCTGGCTGGCAAAGAAATCATATTCCTTCTTTGTAAGAAGGCTCAAGTACTTGTTATTCTCCTTCCCTGTTATACTCACGTTTACAATATGCAAGTTTTAAAATTTTAGAACGTTAGATCTAAGTGGGGGTCTTAAAACTTGACAAATTACTTGGGGCAGATTTGTCTTCATAGAGTAAAAATGAAACAAGGGACCATGATAAACAATTAAAGGCTATCTACTTTTGCTTCTTTGAGATACTAAATGATAATTTCCAGGAATCCTTTGGACATTTTCTGTAGTATTAGAAGGTTGTGGAAAAGAAACAAGCTGCTGAAAAGAAAAATCATGAAGTAGGTGATAACTCTCAGTGACTTTACTCTATGCCTCTTCCAGTGATTTTTATGGATCCTACTCCTAAGGATGATGATCTGTCATCCTCCCTTCATCTCAGCCTATGCCTGGTGCTTTCATTTTACCCAGAAAGAGAGGGCTCAATGACAGCAGTCTACTGTGGTAAAGATTCTAAATTTTTTACTCAAGCTTGTAAGTAGCAGAGTTACATTAAGCTACAATTCAAAGGAATAAATCCTTGGCAAATTAGTTAACTAATTGTACTTTCAATATTAAGTATTGGTTCAAGTTTTATATATAGCAATTTTACCTAATCAGATGCTAGTTAAGGTCTCTAGTCTTCAAGAGAGGAATAGTATCAGTCAAAAGTCTACAGCTATAGAAGGAAAGGAATAATAAAGGAGAGTGAAGAAAAAAATATTTTTAAAAAATAGAGAAATTCAACAAAACCAAGAATTGGTTCTTTGAAAAGATTGAAAAAAAATTGACAAATATTTAGCTAGATCGAGAAAAGAGAAAGAAGAATTTGTTATTAAAATTAGAAATGAAAGTGGGGATATTACTACTGATTCCACAGAAATAAAGATTATGAGAATTACTGTGAACAACTGTACCCCAGTAAATTGAATAACTTTGATGTAATGGACAATAGGAACACATAATCTACCAAGACTGCATTATGAAGAAATAGAAAATCTGAATATACCTGTAACTATTAAGAAGATTGAATCAGTAATCAAAAACCTCTCAACAAAGTAAAATCTTCGACTAGATGGATTCATTAGTGAATTCTACCCAAAGTTTAAAAAATAATTAACATTTATGCTTCTGAAACTCTCCCGAATAATTGAATAGGTGAGAAAAGTTTCTCATTCATTCTACTAGGTTGACATTATTCTGACACCAAAGCCAGAGATAGAAAGACAGAGAAATTTCAAGAAAACTACAGATTAATATCTTTTATGAATACAGATGCAAAAATCCTCAACAAAATACACACTGAACTCACAATATTAGAAGAATTATACAGCACGACAAGTGGGATAATTCCTGGAGTGCAAGGATGGTTTGATATATGAAAACCAGTCAATGTAACATTAACACAGTGAAGAAAAATCATAGAGTCATCTCAACTGATGCGAAGAAAGCATTCGATAGTATACAATACATTTTCATGACAAAAACCTTCAACAAATTAGGAATAGAAGGAAACATTCCCAGTATTATAGAAGCCATATATGAAAATGGCAGTTACTAAAAAACTTTTCCCTAAGATGAGAAATACGACAAGAATGCCTGCTTTTGCCAATTCTCTTTAACAACGTTGGAAGTTTTATCCACAATAATTAGATAAGAGGAGTAAATAAAAGGCATCTAATTTGGAAAAGAAGAAGTAAAATTATCACTGATTGCAGATGATATGATCTCATATGTAGAAAACCCTGAAGATTCCATACAAAAACTGTCAGAACTAATAAACAACTTTAGAACAATTGCATAATACAAAATTAATGCACAAAATTCAGATGTGTTTCTATACATTAACAATGAATGACTTTACTTTTGAAAGTTATTTTTTTTAATTCAAGTTAGTTAACATACAGTGCAGTATTGGTTTCAGTAGTAGAGCTTAGTGATTCATCACTTACATATTACCTCAACAAGTGCCCTCCTTAATGCTCATCACTTATTTAGCACACACACCCCACCCACCACCACTCTAGCAACCCTCCATTTGTTCTATTTAAGAGTCTTTTATGGTTTGCCTCCCTCTCTGTTTTTATCTTATCTTTCCTTCCCTTTCTCTATGTTCATCTGTTATGTTTCTTAAATTCCACATATGAGTGAAATCATACAGTACCTGTCTTTCTCTGACTGACTTATTTTGCTTAGCATAATACATTCTAGTTCCATCCACCTTGTTGCAAATGGCTAAATTTCATTCTATTTCATTGCCAAGTAATAATCCATTGTAAACCACATCTTCTTTATCCATTTATCAGTTCATGGACATTTGGGCTCTTTCCATAATTTGTTGCTGACAACACCACTATAAACATTGGGGTGCATGTGCCCCTTCAAATCAGCATTTTTGGTATCCTTTGCATAAATTCCTAGTAGTGCAATTGCTGGGTGGTAAGGTAGCTCTATTTTTAATTTTTTGAGGAACCTCCATACTGTTTTCCAAAGTGTCTGCAGCATTTTGCATTCCCACCAACAGTGCAAAAGGTTTCCCTTTCTCTACCTCCTCTCCAATATCTGTTGTTTCCTGAGTTGTTAATATTTGCCATTTTGACAGGTGTGACATGGTGTCTCACTGTGGTTTTGATTTGTATTTCTCCGATGATGAGTATGTTGAGTATCTTTTCATGTGTTAGCCATCTGGATGTCTTCTTTGGAAAAGTGTATATTCATGCCTTCTGCCAATTTCTTCACTGGATTGTTTTTTGAGTGCTGAGTTTCATAAGTTCTTTATAGATTTTGGATACTAATCCTTTATCTGATATGTCATTTTCAAATATCTTCTCCCATTCTGTTACCTTTTCATTTTGTTGATTGTTTTCTTCACTGTGCTTTTAATCTTGATGAGACTCCAATACTTCATTTTTGCTTTTATTTCCCTTGTCCCCAGAGACATGTCTAGTAATAAGTTGCTTTGGCTGAGGTCAAAGAGGTTGCTGTTTGTTTTCTCCTGTAGGATTTTGATGGTTTCCTGTCTCACATTTAGGTCTTTCCTCCATTTTCAATTTATTTTTGTGTATTGTGTAAGAAAGTGGTCCAGTTTCATTTTTCTGCATGTCATTGTCCAGTTTTTGTTCTATCCAGAAAGTCTCCCCTTAAATTTCTTGAAGAGTTGGTTTAGTGGTCATGAATTCCTTTAGTTTTTGTTTGTCTGGGAAAGTCTTTATCTCTCCTTCTATTCCGAATGACAGTGTTGCTTGATAAAGGATTCTTGGCAGCATATTTTCCCTATTTAGCACACTGAGCATTTCCTGCCACTCCCTTCTGGCCTTTCAAGTTTATGTGGACAGATCTGCTACTAACCTTATGTGTCTACCCTTGCAGGTTAAGGACCCTTTGTCCTTTGCAGCTTTCAGAGTTCTCTATTTATTTTTGTATTTTGCAAGTTTCACTATGATATGTCATGGTGTTGACTTGTTTTTGTTGATTTTGAAGGGAGTTCTCTGTGCCTCTTGGACATGGATGCCTGTTTCTTTTTCTTTCTTTTTTTTAATATTTATTTTTGACAGAGACAGAGAGGCAGAGCATGAGCAGGGAAGAGGCAGAGAGAGAGAGAGAGGGAGACACAGAATCCAAAGCAGGTTCCAGGCTCTGAGCTGTTAGCACAGAGCCCAACGTGGGGCTAGAACTCACAGACTGCGAGATCATGACTTGAGCTGAAGTCGGACACTTAATTGACTGAGCCACCCAGATGCCCCTGGATGCCTGTTCCTTTACCCAGATTAGGGGAATTCTCAGCTACAATTTGTTCAAATACACCTTCTGCCTCGTCTCCCCCTCTTCTTTTTCTAAGACTCCTATTATATGGATATTGTTTTGTTTCATGGAATCACTTAGTTCTCTAAGTCTTCCTTAACAATCTAGCAATTTCCTTTCCCTCTTCTTTTCAGCTTTATTATTTTCCATAATTTTATCTTCTATTTCACCTATTTTCTCCTCTGTTTCTTTAATCTTTGTTGTCACTATATCCACTTTGTTTTGCATCTCAGTTATAGTATTTTTAAATTCATCTTGACCAGTTCTTAGGTCTTTCACTCTACAGCAAGGGTTTTTCTGGTGTCTTTTATACTTTTGTCAAGCCTACCTACTAGTCTTATGACTGTTCTTCTGAATTCTTGTTGAGATATATTGGTTATATCTGTTTTGAGCATATCCCTGGCTTTCTTTGGGGGAAAATCCTCCATCTTATCATTTCGGCTAAGTTTATCTCTTTTGCTGTTTTGAAAATTTGTTATGTTTCCTGTACCTGAAAGTACTACTATATTAAAAAGGGAACATACACTCTCCCGCACTTGGCACTTCAGAAAGTGTTTTTGGTGTATGCTGTGTGCACTCTGCTATTGCACTTTGGCTGCTCTTTCCCACTGGTGAGTCCTCTGCAGAATCTTCCTTGCTCACCGTGGTGGAGTGTTTGGACCTTTAATTGGGTGTGCTTTGATTTGTTTTTGAAGCAGCTCTGGAAAAAAGGGGGCAGGAGGAAAGCTAGATCCCAGAAAAAGAGAAAAGGAAAGGGAACAAAAAACCCAAACAGCGAATCAAAAAACTATAAGGCTGATTCCAAACGGGGAAAAAAAAGGGGGGGGGAAAGGGGGAAAAATCGGAGGAAAAGAAAAAAGAAGGGAACAGAAAGTAATAAAAAAGCATGATTCCCACCCCCCAAAAAGAGAAAAAGAAATGAAAAAAAACCCCCAAAAACAAATAAGAAACTATGAACCTGATTCCAAAAGAAAAGAAGAAGGAAGAAAAAGGAAAAAAATAACTGTCTGTTGGTGCCTGGGGGTGCGGGGTGGCTGTGCTAGTCTGGAGGGGGGGCTCAGAGTCAGTCTTGCCCCAGTAAATAAGCAGTTGACAGGCATGGAGGGGCAGGGTTTGGGTTAAGTGGGTCCTGCCTCCATTGGGAGCCACTGTGTTGCTCTCTGAAGTCCCACTGTGTTGATGTTGGGGCAAAAATGACGCCACCCCAATCCCTCATCCCTGGACTGGGCATCTTAATCCCTGCTGTTCAGACAGCCCTCACAAAATAGTGAGGGCAGTCAGCTTGTCCTCCATCACAACTCTCCTGCATTTTTTCTTTAGCACATGGCTTTAAGTTTTAAAGCACCTGCAAAATGTGGATTCACTCCTCTTCTCCAGAGTAGAGCCTCTTCACCTGTTGATGAAAGGCCTTTGACTGGCACCTAGAGGGTCTTTTGTCCTTGGCATGGCAAGAAAGCATCTTCCAAAAGTACTCCAGGAAGGGGACTGTTCTCTCCCAGTGCACTCTGAAGCTCTCTACACCACACTATGCACTCTGGGCCCAGCTCCCTCCTACCCAGAAGCACATGTCATAGCTCCACTTCAGAGAAAACCTCAGAATTTGGTCTCCAAAATATGACACGAAAAAGAACTGAGTAACTCAGTACTTCTCACTCCCAGTTCATGGTCCAGAGAGGTTTTCCTCTTGTGTGAAGTTGATGGCTCACTTTCTCAACCCTCTTCTCTTTCTTCCCCCTTTGCCTCCCCATGAAAAGGGTTTCATCCTCTCTATGGCACTGCCATTTTTCTCTCTCCCTATTCACTTCCACCACTTTGCATCTGCCAAGTGTCTCCCTCCCACTGTGGAGATCCTTCTGCCAGTCCTCAGATAGATTTCCTCAGTGTTCCAAGTAATCAGAACTAAATACAGCTGTGTTTTAGGGACGAGGAAAGCTTAGGTCCTCCTACTTCTCTGCCATCTTAGCTCCTTCCCAAAATGAACAACTTTAAAAGAAAATTTAAAAAATTACTCCATTTATGGCAGCATCAAAAGGAACGAAATACTTAAGTATAAATATCACTGAAGAGGTGAAAAACTTGTACACTACTATGAAACATTGGCTGGCAGAAATTAAAGAAGACATAAATACATGGAAAGACATCCTACATTCGTGGAATCAAAGAGGTAATATTGTTAAGATGTCAATTGTACCTAAAATAATCCAAATATTCAATGCAATTCCTTTCGAAATCGTTTCAAAATCTACAAAAATTTTTTTAGAAATAGAAAATTCCACCCTACAGTTCATATGCAATCTAAAGGGACTCCAAATAGTCAAAACAATCTTGAAAAAGAAAAGTTGGAGGTCTCACCCCTCCCTGATTTTAAAAGGTACTACAAAACACAGTAATCAAAACAAGATGGTAATGATATATCGTATATACCAATATAACATAATGTAGGCCTTAGAAAAAACTATCACATATATGGTCAGATGATTTTCAACAAGGGTGCTAACACTATTCAAAAGGAAAAGGATAGTATTCAATGAATGCTGTGGGAGAACTTGATACTAATAATCAAAAGAATGAACTTCGACCTTTAGACCATATACAAAAATGAACTCAAAATGGATCAAAGACCTAGCATAAAAGCGAAAACTGTAAAATTCTTGGAAAAAAACACAGGAGGAAAGTTTCAAGCATTGGATTTGCAGTGATTTCTTGGATACAATACAAAAGCACAGGCAACAAAAGAGAAATAGACAAACTGTACTTCATCAAAATTTAAAACTTTTGTGCATCAAATCACAGAATGAAAAGGCAACAATATAATGGAAGAAAATATCAGAAAATCCTATATCTGATAAGGGATTAATATTCCAAATATATAAAGAGTTCCTACAACTAAAATAATAAACCTGATTTTTAAATGGGCAAAGGGCTTAAATAGAAATGTATTCAAGGAGGATGTACAAATGGCCAATAAACCTGTGAAAAGATGTTCAAAATCTCTAGCCATTAGGGGAATGCATATCAAACCATAAGATGCCAGCTCACAATTGTTAGAATGGCTATTATTAAAAACCAAACTAGGAGCACCTGGGTAACTCAGCTGGTTAAGCATCTGACTTGAGCCCAGGTCATAATCTCATGGTTTGTGAGTTCACATCTCATGTCAGGCTCTGTGCTGACAGCTCAGAGCTTGGAGCCTGCTTCAGATTCTGTGTCTCCCTCCTTGTCTGCTCTACCCCCACTTGTACTC